>OZJO01030506.1:0-11574 GCA_900406225.1 Acrobeloides nanus | reverse complement strand
GGAGAGCACGAAGAATTTCTGTACGATAATCCTCTTTGGACATAAAACTAAAAACAATTATAAAAATTTCGAATAAGAAACATTGATTTGGGTTTATATCAACGCGTTGAAAAAGTAAAAGCAGCCACGCCCCGAGGCGGTGAAAGGGTGAACCACACACGGGATGGTTTTTGGTGGTAACACTCAGGGGTGTTATATTGTCTTAAATTTAAGAGACACTTTCTTGCGAAGCTCAAAAGTGGGTAGTTTTCTCGGAAAATGTCCTCAAAGTTTAGAATGACCAAAAAATCGAAAATTTTTTTCGCTTTTTTTAACTTAGCCTAAACTTTGAGGCCATTTTCGAGAGAGAGAGAGAGAGAGAGAGAGAGAGAAAACTACGCACTTTTGAGCTTCGCGATGTTCCTGCCCCCATACTAAATTTTCTGAGGCATCTTTTGCGCGCAAAATTTTTGGTTTTTCGGAAAATTGACTTTTTTACTTTTATTGTTTTTAACCCCACAGGCAAGGGGTGAGGTCAAAAAATTTTTCGATAAAAAATTGAGCTCAAACTCATATATGAACTATTCGAATACGTATGTTTCAAATAAAAAATTTTAAATTCAGACTTTCGAAATCCTAGTTACGTCACTGCCCAAACCACCTAGTGCATATGACGCTCATAAAGTCGACTTGAATAAAGTTGCACGATAACGTTGAGAACACGAGATACGACTTCTATTTTGTCCATATGACCTAATTCGTCGTGGAAAAATTCCTAGACTCCAACAAACAACGCAAAAAAGATCGTTTCGTGTCAACTTTATGAACGTCGTGCACATCTAGTGATGGTTCCAACATGGGTGGTACCATTCAGGATGAGTAGTATGTGTGAAAGCACATCCACTTGTTATCTCCTAGCAGGAGTTAAATTTTTTTATCACTTTCGAAAATTTCGATAAACAATTTCTTACGTTCGCGAAAAACAAAAATGACTCTTTAGAAAAAGCCAATATATAGAAAGCAAGACAATCGTCTCAAAATTCAAGTCGATTCATATGGAGAAGGCATGCATTTACGCGCATTTTCCATCTCTTTAAAGGGGGGAGTGCAAATCTGGGGTCAATCTCGGTCGAAAAATTTTTTCTTGCAAAATCAAAATCTGACGCCAGATTCGTGTTCCCCCTAAAAAGTCACTTTTCGAGAGAAAAAATTTTCGACCGAGATTGAAAATAAATTTGAGTTAAATTTAAAAAAATTAAAAAATGGGCTACAAATTTAAAACATAGATAGAAATTTTAAAAAATTGTTAAAAATTTAAACAAGTTTTAATTTAAAAAAGAAGACTCAGCAGCGTTCGGGAGAACTCGGAAGAGCTTGGAGGCGCTCGGGAGAACTCAGAGGTACTTGAAAGCGCTCGTAAGCACTCGGAAGCATTCAGAGGCGCTCGTAAGCACTCAGAGGCGCACGGAAGCACTCAGAGGAGATCGGAAGCGCCCAGAAGAACTCGTAAGCACTCAAGGTACTCGAAAGAAGTCAGAGGTACTCGGAAGAACTCGTAAGCACTCGGATCAGGGCAGAGATCTCGTTCGGGGCGCTCGGAGTCTTATCGATCAGAAAATCTCCTCTCCGAGCGCGATAGTTCGGTCCCCCATTTTATCTTATTTTTATTTTGATGTAATAGTTATACTGATAATGTTTATTTCAATATTGTTAAAATAAAATATTTCAAAAAACTAAATATTAAACAACTATGGAATAAATAAGCAGCTCGGGGCAAATTTTAGCCTATGGACGAACCTATTTAAGAAAAGGGCCTTATAAGAAAACCGATATTTTTAGCCTGCGGACGAATCCCCCGTTAGTGCTCCCCAAACATGCGATTAGTGCTTCCAAAATTTCGAGACGCAATTAGTGGAGGCCCTAAACATGACTCGAATTAATCAATTTGAAGTTACTCTATATATGACCAATCACACGTGTAAAAAACTTTGTTTCTGTTAAAAACTGGATTTTCTGATAAAGTGGTTCCCCCTTAAAATAGAGCAATTTTCAAACCAATCGCGACATTTTCCCACTTTTTTCAAGTTTGTTGTTTTACTCCCGAAAGCCCAGAACATATACAGTCATTGTGCTTAATATACATACTTTCTGTTTATAAGTATTCATCGATTATTTTGAACTGTTATTATTTAGAAAATTTGGGCACTTTTTTCACGTTTATTTTCACGCTTACTTTTTTCACGTTACTTTTTTCATGAATTTTTTTAAAAGTCGAAATTGGAGGTCGTGAATTCTCGTTCAGACAATTGGAATGAGGACAATCTATTCAAAAAGATAGTTCTTTTATTCACAAAGATAATCGGCTATTGGAAAAAAATCGATTATCTAGCATATGTCTATATAGTAAGATGTTATTTGAAATTTTAATTAAAAATTTTGACAAAGGTCCAGGCCCGGACAAAAGAACAAAGGAACTGGTCCGTGGCGACGATAATCGCAACTTTGAAATTTTTGAAACATCAAATCACAATGAAAAAATCTAATATAAATAGAATTTGAAATAGCCAGTTTCACGCCAATACAAATTAAAATTACTCGATACTTAGACATGGAATATCAGAAGACATGTAAAACGTTCAAAATAATATTTATTGGAGCTACTACACAATAAGGGGCCACGTCAAAAATTTTTTTTCTAGAAACGATACCTCTAGAGGTAAAAACCTGCGGAAATTTGACATTTACGAAAGCGAAAAAATGCTTCCCTGAATCAGAACAGCGTTTTTTCGCTTCGAAATGTCAAATTCAGATTCCCCGCATGTTTTTACCCATAGAGGGTCATTTCTAGAAAAAAATTTTTCACGTGGGTGGCCCTCTTATTGTGTAGTAACGTCTATTTATTTAGAGCATATGGAAGTATGAATTAACCGAAAAACTACCCGTGAACTCCTCAAACATTATTATACTATTATAGGACAATAATCAACAACAAAAAAGTTTATTTCTTAAACCGTTTAAATAAAGGATGACGTTCGTCCGCACTTCTTTTTGTGGCTTGTGAATTTGCACCAGAAAGTGAAGCAGTAGAAGTCTCTTTTCGGCTAATCTAAAAATTTTCACTGTTTCAAATGAAAGATACACAAACATACCATCGATTCACGATTCGATTCTAACAATTCCTCTTTGACGTCTTCTTCTTCAGAGTCTGCATCAGACGCTTGTAATACTCTTTTTAGGAGTTGGAGTTGTTCATCTTTGGTTTGGAAGACTAAAGTTTCTTTTTCCATACCGGGTATATGGTTCACTACCTGTAAAGTTTTTTTGCTACTAATATCTCGAAGCCCTTCGCCACTACTTACCTTGTACGCATAACCTTGGTTAACCAAGAATCTTTGCCGCTTTCTAGAATATCCCATTTCAATGGTGTCTTGGGAAACCAGCGAATAGAAATAGGCATTAAAAGCTTCGGTTGAAAATTTTTTCGCCCGAAGAATGCGGCCTAAACGTTGGGCTTCTTGTCGCCGAGAACCTCCATGGGCAGAGATTTGAATGAGTACATTTGCTTCGGGCAAATCGAAAGACGTATCAGCGACCTGAAAAAAAGCATGTAGCTTAGTTTTTTAAAATTGACGAAATAGTTGGTTAACAAAAATGTAGAGATGGGCTGAGATTTTTCCGGAAAAATCTGGGAAAACCGTTTTTTTCTGAAAAATTCCATCTCTACAAAAATGGAACCATCTTTCCTAAAGTACCTTTGACACAAAAATCGTATTAATTCTAGGGTTGTGTTGGAAATTCTGCAAGATCTGCATTCGTTCATCCTGAGAAGTTTCACCGTACAAATAAGGCTTCTTCATCACTTGGGCGTATGACTTCAATGCAAATACGTTATCCGAGAAAACAATTATCTATAAAAATTTCAACTTATCACAAAATCCAAAAATCTGGAGCTACTTCGGCTCTTATACTTGGGCTCTCATTGAAGTGGTCTAAAATCGAAAATTTTTCTCAAAATGACCCTATTAGGGGTAATTTTATGCGGGAAACACGTTGGCGATGTTATTTTTGCGTAAAACACGCTACATTTTTTTTAGAAAATCGAAATTTTTCGAGAAAGAAAGTACATATTTCGAAAAAGCTAATATGCACAAATTCGAAAAATTTCTAAAAAATGGAAGCATTTTTACGCAAAAATAACATCGCCAACATGTTTAACACATAAAATTACCCCTAATAAGATGATTTTTGAGAAAATTTCGAAAAATAAAATTTTTCGATTTTAGACCACGTTTAATCATGGGTATATGAGCCGACAGTAGCTCCAAAAATCTACCTTGTCATTTCGACGTTCATGATAGTTGATCAGATATTGACAGATCCTAAACTTATTCGGATTCATCACAGACAATAAAATACGTCTATTTATAGACGAACGTAGATAGTGTGAATAAAATTCCGCTGTCATCGGGCACCACACTTCGGCGCATTGGACTTTGGCAATATGACCCGCTTTTTGAAGCTCCATCCAATTGACTTCATAAATTTTCGGTCCGATGAGAACGTTCAAGTCAGTAATCTTGTCATCTTCTCGGACGAGAGTGGCAGTCAACCCAAGTTTACAATGGGCTTGCACAATAGTCAACACCATGCGGAACATTTTAGCAGGAATAGTGTGGACTTCTAAAAAAGATGAGTTGAAATTCTTTTTTTTCTATAGTCAATTTACCATCCAAGAGCAGCAATCCCCATTCCTGACTTTTTATATAGCTCATGGCTTCTTCCGCGTCACTAGTTCTTTTTCCAGTATATGCTACCATGGAATATGTACTAATACAAACTACAGGCTTGGATCGGTTAGCTCCTGAAGGAACCGAATCAGGAGATTCCCTCGTAAATCTAACCAGCTGATGATCTTGAATCGTTGACCATAACTAAAAAAATACGGGGTCAGCTAAAAAACAACCGTTTTTTGCGTTTTGTGAAAAATTTTTTCAAAAATCAACTATAAGGGGTATTTTCATGCGAGAAATCGATTGCACGCATCGAAAAGCCCTCAAAACGCTTATAGGTAATTTTTGAAAAAAGAATTTTGAAAATTTTTCGCAAAAAAACGGTTTCTTTTATCATCTTGTAGTTTTTTGCTCATATAGTATGGCATTGAATTGATGAATCATTACTTTAAATTGAGAACGCCATTGCTCAACTGATACATTACTTGTAGCTAAGACTAAGCAACGTTTATTGATAGTTGTAGCTGCAGTGACACCAACTAAAGTTTTGCCTGCACCACATGGCAAAACAATGACACCCGAACGCGCACGGCTATTACCAAACATTTTACGAAGGCTTTTTTCTTGATACGGTCTAAAAAAGAAGAACGCAATGACACATCTTTTTTCTCATATTCGGATTCCCCGCATGTTTTTACCCCTAGAAGTGTCATTTCTAGAAAAAATTTTTCACGTGAGTGGCCCCCCCCCCCTATAGTGTAGTGGCTCCCACTAATCCTTACCTCAGTACAGTCGCTGGCTTAAGATCAATTCCCATATTCGGGTTGTGTGTATCATGACGAAAATCATATTCAGCTAATAACGGGTAATCCAGCTCTCTGCATCTTTTCTGCACAACTTCAATAGCTTCCTGTTTCACTTCAAACGTGAGTACTTCCAGGTTCTTCAACGCCTGGCTATCCTCCTCTTCGTCGTCACCAGTCAGCTTCTCATAAAACTGATCAATATCTTCAGGAATATTCTTGCTTTCATCGGAAGTTTTATCTTTCTTCTCCTCTTCTTTGGATGTGGCCATTGGAAATAAGTCGGTAGTTTTCGTAGCCGTTTCAATGACTTTAGAAACAGGAGCAGATTCTTCAACCAAACATTCTTGTATCACTTTATCCTTGAGTAGCTTTTGAATGACGTCAGAATGTCGGGATTCAACAAAATATCGGTTGTGTTTTAGCACCAGTTTCACTTTACCATAACTCAACGTGTAAAGCTGGAAAAAAGTTGGGGGTACTAGTATGGTACGGGGACCGACTGCACTTGAAAATTTGTAACTAGTATAGTTGAAGGCGTCGCACTGAACGTGAATTTTTTAAAAATTTTTTTCGCGAGAAATAATCTCTTTAGGGGAAATTTTATGTGGGAAATCCGAATTTCGCATTCCTAAAGCATGAAAACGTTTCTGTGAATCAAGAAAAAGCTGTTCTGAAACAATATGAACAAGATAATAATGTTTTATATTATATTTTATATTTCATGTTGTTGAGAGCTAGTGGCTAAGATGATCTTGACAAGTTGCAGTTCTTTACCAAAGTTGATAAGGAACTTATTTCAAAAGCATACCTCAATAAATTGGAGTATTTCTTTTGGTAGTGCAGTCTTCGAAAGTCTGTCCAAATTCTCAATAATGTCGTTCGTTTGGCGACCACTAGAAACAGCCGCATATAATGAATAGCGTGTGAGTTGATATTCGTGAATAAGTTCAGGCCGGCAAATTGGCTAAAAAATTTAAAAATTTTTTCAAAAAATTGGAAAAACTACTACTGTAAATTTAAAGTATTTTTCTTAATGGAGGCGACCCCTCGGATCTAAGTTTCCTTTAGCTCGGAGTGCGTCGAATCGCCGGGAATCGTGTTTTCAACCTCAAAACCCCCTAGAACATGTTTCTGGACGATTTTATAGCATTTTTGGGGGTGTCTCAACTTTTTGCCGTGAGTACCTCAGCTATAGCAATTAAGAAATCATGGGCATCCTTATAAACAGGTGAAAATGACTCTAAGAAAACATGGCCATCCGGCGTGACCCACAGAGGTCGAGAAGCATGATCCGCTTTTAATGGCATTTCTTTTCTATAATCTTTAGCACCAAATTCATCTATGTTCACATCCACCACAGTAACTGCTCTACGATTAGCTGCTAAAATGAGAAAAAGTAGAAGAAAAGCTCTAAAAGTTATTACCTGCAGAGGCATCGGGCCCAGATGAAGCTCCAGGCTTTTCGGATGTGAAAGAGCTTCTTGACATTTCATCAATTTCCGAATCAAAGTCAACATCTGTATTTACACGTACTTTTCGCCTTCGACACGACATTTTTTATCTAAATTTCCTCAAATTTCAATTCATTCTTTATTAAAACATCGCAGAGTTTCATAAGATTGTTTTTGAACAAAATGACAAAAAATGTATTCTTCTTATTATACAAACTTTCTTATTATACAAAGTGTTTTATGAAGTTAGAATCTCATTTTTCAGGAGACGACTTCACTAAAAAATTTTACGACGGAAAATCTGGGCTATAGGACATTTCTCAACGAAAAAGCGGATTATTACAGGCAGGATTGATAATCGAAAATTTGAGAAAAAACGAAAAATTAAAAAACTTCACCAAAATATGTTTTGTGTGTGAAAAAATAAGAAATTTTTCATAAAACGAGAAAAAAAACGCAAAAATATGGTGTTTTTTTTTTTGGCTCATCCTGTATGATGTGCAGAGGAATTAACTTACGTCTTTCTCTCGCTTTTCAATATTACTCTTCAGCTTTTGCTTGTAATTTTTCGTAATCATCGATATCCTAAAAATTCAAACATACCATCGCATAATGCAAAAACAGCTAAATACCTTTAGTGCATATGACGTTCATAAAGTAGACACGATAACGTTGAGAACACGAGATACAACTTCTATTTTGTCCATATCTATATTTAAACACAAAAATTTTCATTTTCTGAAAATTTTCAGCTTAAAAACACGCATTTCTCAATCAATTTTTCGCTGGGTTTTTTATTCTAAAGGATTTCATCACAATTTCCATTAGTGCAAATACCAAAAGGATTTTACATAATAAAGTTCAAAACATTTATTGCAAAAAACTAAACACAACTCCAAGTAAAATCTTGTTCCGTTGGGTTTAGCCTTCAGTTGTCGAGATCTCAGCGTTACCAAAATCAGGGAATCCCGATTATAAGGAGTAAAATTACTCGATACTTAGACATGGAACATCAGAACACATTAAAACGTTCAAAATAATATTTATTTAGAGTACATGGAAATATGAATTAACCGACAAAATACCCGTAAATTCCTCAAACATTATACTATTATAGGAAAATAATCAACAAAAAAAAGTTTATTTCCTAAATCGTTTAAATAAAGGATGACGTTCGTCCGCACTTCTTTTTGTGGCTTGTGAATATGAAAGTGCATTTGCACCAGAAAGTGAAGCAGTAGAAGTCTCTTTTCGGCTAATCTGAAAACTTTCACTGCTTCAAATGAAAGATACACAAACATACCCTCGATTCACGATTTGATTCTAACAATTCCTCTTTGACGTCTTCTTCTTCAGCGTCCGCATCAGACGCTTGTAATACTCTTTGTAAGAGTTGGAGTTGTTCATCTTTGGTTTGGAAGACTAAAGTTTCTTTTTCCATACCGGGTATATGGTTCACTACCTATAAAGTTTTTTGGGTTACTAACATGTCGAAGCCCTTCACTACTGCTTACCTTGTACGCATAACCTTGGTTAACCAAGAATCTTTGCCGCTTTCTAGAATATCCCATTTCAATGGTGTCTTGGGAAACCAGCGAATAGAAATAGGCATTAAAAGCTTCGGTTGAAAATTTTTTCGCCCGAAGAATGCGGCCTAAACGTTGGGCTTCTTGTCGCCGAGAACCTCCATGGGCAGAGATTTGAATGAGTACATTTGCTTCGGGCAAATCGAAAGACGTATCAGCGACCTGAAAAAAAGCATGTAGCTTAGTTTTTTAAAATTGACGAAATAGTTGGTTAACAAAAATGTAGAAATGGGCAGAAATTTTTCCGGAAAAATCTGGGTAAACCGGTTTTTTCCGGAAAATTCCATTTACAAAAATGGAACCATCTTTCCTAAAGTACCTTTGATACAAAAATCGTATTAATTCTAGGGTTGTATTGGAAATTCTGCAAGATCTGCATTCGTTCAGCCTGAGAAGTTTCACCGTACAGATAAGGCTTCTTCATCGATTGCGCGTATGACTTCAATGCAAATACGTTATCTGAGAAAACAATTATCTAAAAATAAAAAATTTCAACTTGTCAAAATCCAAAAAATCTTCGGTTCCCATTGAACGTGGTCTGAAATGGAAAAAAATTTTCAAATTTTTCTCAAAATGATCTTAAGTGGGTAATTTTAAGCCGAAAACACGTTGGCGATGTTATTTTTGAAAAAACGCTTCCATTTTTTAGAAAATCGAAATTTTTCGACAAAGAAAGTACACATTTCGAAAAAGCTAATATGCACAAATTCGATTTTCTAAAAAATGGAAGCGTGTTTACGAAAAAATACAGGGTGGTGCAAAAAAAGTGGCACAAATGGTCATTTTGGGGGCAAATTCAAAAAAAATTTTTTTTCTAAAAACACCATTTCTAGGGGTAAAAATAGCTGAAAAACACGAATCCGGCATCGAAAAAATTTTTTGACCCCTAAAATGGCAAAAAAACTTGGTAAAATAGCGATTTTTTATGATCTGGGCTCAAAAAACACTCTTTTTTGCCATTNCTAAAATGGCAAGCAAAAAAACTTGGTAAAATAGCGATTTTTTATGATCTGGGCTCAAAAAACACTCTTTTTTGCCATTTTAGGGGGTTTTTAGGGATCAAAAAATTTTTTTGACACCGGATTCGTGTTTTTCAGCTATTTTTACCTCTAGAAATGATGTTTTTAGAAAAAAAATTTTTTTGAAAAAATGCCCCCAAAATGACCATTTGTGCCACTTTTTTTGCACCACCCTGTAACATCGCCAGCATGTTTCCCACATAAAATTACCCCTAAGATGATTTTTGAGAAAATTTCGAAAAATAAAATTTTTTGATTTTAGACCACGTTCAATCATGGGTATATAAGCCGACAATAGCTCCAAAAATCTACCTTGTCATTTCGGCGTTCATGATAATTGATCAGATATTGACAGATCCTAAACTTATTCGGATTCATCACAGATAATAGAATACGTCTAGTTATAGACGAACGTAGGTAATACGAATAAAATTCCGCTGTCATCGGACACCACACTTCGGCGCATTGGACTTTGGCAATATGACCCGCTTTTTGAAGCTCCATCCAATTGGCTTCATAAATTTTCGGTCCGATGAGAAAGTTCAAGTCGGTAATCTTGTCATCTTCTCGGACGAGAGTGGCAGTCAACCCAAGTTTACAATGGGCTTGCACAATAGTCAACACTCTGCGGAACATTTTAGCAGGAATAGTGTGGACTTCTAAAAAAGATGAGTTGAAATTCTTTTTTTTCTATAGTCAATTTACCATCCAAGAGCAGCAATCCCCATTCCTGACTTTCTATATAGCTCATGGCTTCTTCCGCGGCATAAGTTCTTTTCCCAGTATACGCTACCATGGAATATGTACTAATACAAACTACAGGCTTGGATCGGTTAGCTCCTGAAGGAACCGGATCACGAGATTCCCTCGTAAATCTAACCAGCTGGTGATCTTGAATCGTTGCCCATAACTAAAAAAATACAGAGTCAGCCAAAAAACAACCGTACTTTTGCGTTTAGTGAAAATTTTTCAAAATTTTTTTTTCAAAAATCACCTATAAGGGGTATTTTCATGCGAGAACGCATCGAAAAGCCTTCAAAACGCCTATTCGAATTTTGAAAAAAAAATTTTGAACATTTTTCGCAAAAAAAAAACCGTTTCTTGCTCATCTTGTAGTATGACATTGAATTGATGAATCCTTACTTTAAATTGAGAACGCCATTGCTCAACTGATACATTACTTGTAGCTAAGACTAAACAACGTTTATTGATAGTTGTAGCTGCAGTGACACCAACTAAAGTTTTGCCTGCACCACATGGCAAAACAATGACACCCGAACGCGCTCGGCTATTACCAAACATTTTACGAAGGCTTTTTTCTTGATACGGTCTAAAAAAGAAGAACGCAATGACACATCTTTTTTTCTCATACATCAGCAGAAGACAGAGGCATAGCTAGGGAGGACTTTTTTCATAACATGTAAGAAATGTATATACATAGATATCCACGAGAAACATTTTCTGGAAATAACCCCTCTAGGGGGAAAAACATGCGGAAATTCAGAATGTGACATGTTTGAAGCGAAAAAAACGCTTCCTTGATTCAGGAAAGACCAGTGTTAAAACAAAAATCACATTTTTATGACTTCTGACTTCAATACACAAGCCTTCCCTGAATCAAGGAAGCATTTTTTCGCTTTGAAAATGTCAAACTCAGATTCCCCGCATGTTTTTACCCCTAGAAGTGTAAATTCTAGAAAAATTTTTTCACGTGAGTGGACTCCCCCCTATGGTGTAGTGACTCCCACTAATCCTTACCTCAGTACAGTCGCTGGCTTGAGATCAATTCCCATATTCGGATTGTGTGTATCATGACGAAAATCATATTCAGCTAATAACGGGTACTCCAGCTCAATGCATCTTTTCTGCACAACTTCAATAGCTTCCTGTTTCACTTCAAACGTGAGTACTTCCAGGTTCTTCAATGCCTGGCTATCCTCCTCTTCGTCGTCACCAGTCAGCTTCTCATAAAACTGATCAATATCTTCAGGAATATTCTTGCT
>OZJO01030502.1:0-29013 GCA_900406225.1 Acrobeloides nanus | reverse complement strand
CTTTATAAAAAAATCGATGCCAATTTAGCCTCGCAGATGGTTATTAAACAAAGTGTTTCTATCTTCAAATTAGAGGAGATCAAAAAATGAGGGAGCTGATTATCCCATAAATGAGCGAACCATTTGAAATAATCCAGTTGATGATCAAATCATTATCTAATGATTAACATAATGATCTATTCTCTAGAAATTTCAACTTGGGTTGCTCTTTCGATCTTTTTTAATACTTACAAAGAGAATATAAATTTTTGTCTATCATGAGAGTAGAAAGTATAATTTTTGGCGCTACAACGAAAAAAATTAAATCGTTTGAAAAATGTAATAAGCCCTCTGAAAGTTGGGCCTTTATCGTTTTTGGTGGCTTACCCTGTAACAGACATAACTCTTGATAGGAATTGTTCGTCAAAACTACAACTCAAACTATCTCGTCTACACTAACGCTGACTACAACACAAAAACCAAAGACAGTAACAACTACTACTCAGAAACCTATAACATCAACGGTGTCACGATATCGGTAACAACAACTTTATTACGTACGACGAAAGCTACTTCGATTCTTACTACTACATCACCAGGAAATGATCCAAGAACTCAAGATGAAGAGTTAGAATATTACGATCAATCTCAAAATAACACAGAATTTTTTTAATATAATAAGCCTTTTGAAAGTTGAACCTTTGCCATTTTTGGTGGCTTACCTTGTAATAGGAATAACTCTTGGTAGGAATTGTTCTACGAATTCGTTTACCACTCATGTGAAAGCTGGTGATCAGCGCTACAACTTTTATCTAGACATCTATGGCAAGTTTTCGCTTCAATAAAAAGTTATGAGCTAATATTTGAAAAGTCGGATTTTTTGTGCCTATAGTAAAAATTCTGTATTAGTTTGAGATTAATCGTAATATTCTAACTCTTCATCTTGAGTTCTTAGATTATTTACTGGTGATGTCGTAGTAAGAATCGAAGTAGCTTTCGTTGTAGGTAGTAAAGTTGTTGTTATCGGTATCGTGACACCGTTGATGTTATAGGTTTCTGAGTAGTAGTTGTTACTGTCTTTGGTTTTTCATTGTAATATATTGGTGATATCGTCCCATTTGGCAGGCATGCATCAAACTACTATATGCCAATCATGAAATCTAAAGCAATTAGTGAATATGAAACCTATACCTTCGGCCGGTACAACGAATTTTGCTTCTAAAACTATCGCTCTAGCTTGATAATCTTATTTTTTCATTATAGAAGGACTATGGTTTATTATAGAAGAGGCTATGGTTTATTTGTTGATGAGGAAAATTGGGATATGGATTTTGAATGTCTTTCGAAAAGTTCTAGCTTTTGAGTGGGTTTATTTTATGTTCAAGATATTGTATCCTAAGAAAATGTTTCAATCTTCTGTAATTTCAAATCTTACAAGAACCGATGCAAAATTCTTTCATAGTCGGAATAAATCACTTCCAATTTTTTTATTTTATTAGAACGATGAATTTTTGAAAGACAACTTGTTCTTCTATAACATTCGAAAGTTTTTTCTCAAAGTTTTATTTGCTATAAATTATAAATAAAGTTTGAAACAACAACAAATCAATGGATTGTTATATTATAGCATTCTTTTACAAACAAAATACACACTAGTATTACGAGAAATATCATACCATTTGTGTACCATTGGTTCAGCATGCAGAACCATGACATCTTCTCCACCATTAACATTATTAGGTTCACCTGCCTCCCATTTAAAAAATGTAGCTTCTGATCCATCTTCTATCCATCTCCATTTTTTATCAACGTTACCGAGATATAAACCTGTCCAAACATGATTTCCACCATTATTAATTACTAAATTCTTTTTTAAATGTCAATAAACGCATAAACAAAAAATCACATTTTTCAATAAAATTGTTCTCTTCTTCACTATGGATCGAAGTTAGATTACTTTGTGTCTTTATACAGTATTGTTTTGCCTCTTCCCAATTTTTGCCTATTTTATAAAACTAAAAAATTATATGAGTTTTTAATTTTGGCCGTGTACGAAAATTTTTATTCTCAAAAACATGCTTCTAATCCACTAAAAGAGGGTTAGCCCGGTACTCCTTTTAGTACCGGAGACAAGTTAACTTTTTTAAGACTAAACAATTACATAGTAACACGAATTTGTTAAGTCGAAATATTTTCCATCTGGTTCGCATTTGTCTAAAATTAAACTGTTCTTATAAAGTAAAGGAACCAAAAGCACAAGCGCTCGAAATAAAGAGCGGTTATAGTGTTGTATTCGAGTAAATTGATTATCGCTACGCCTCCGAGTAACCTTGCGCTTCCGAGTGACCTTGCGCCGCCGAATGCCCATTGCTTCCGAGTGACCTTGCTTTTTAAGAGACGATATCTCGAAAGTTCGGACATTCTGCGGCACTAGGTAAACTGACGATGGAATATGAAATTTGGGACCAAAATAAACACATTGGTGCATTTGAAATGGTGTGCAAACTTAAAAAGGTCCATTTTGGTCTCTATGAATGTTGGGCCTTATAGAGTATTTTTTCCATTTTAGTATTTTGAGCATAACTCTTGATGGTTAAATCCAATTTTGATGATCTCGGTGTCGTTGGACAGCTGAAACGCGGGCTACAACTTTTATATTGGGTGTATGGGGTCATGTTGTGGAAGAAGTGGTCGAAAACTTAGATTTTACAATGGAAATACAGAAAAAAGTTAGTAGTAGAAGTGAGGTCGAAAAAAATTTTCTCGGGTTTTTTCGAAACCACGCTAGAAATGTTCTCCATATTGAAATACATCTGTCAGAAAGAAATTTTGGCCGAAAAATTATCTTGGGTGTTTTAGAGAGGTTAGAAAATTCAAAGAATACATGTAAAATCAATGGTATTGAGCTTAAGAGCAAAAAAAGTATTTTTGCAGGTCCTATATTTGGCCCAGGACTAAGTCTAAAACAAAGTAGGGGTGCTGTAGATAATTTTTAGGGTCAATTGGAAATTCTCGTGGGAACAAAGTTTTTTTTAGAGCTATTTGTTTGAATTTTTGACCCCTCAGGAGAACTGGATTTTTGTATATTTCTATTGTAAAATCTAAGTTTTCGACCATTTCTTCCACAACATGACCCCATACACCCAATATAAAAGTTGTAGCCCGCTTTTCCAGCTGTCCAACGACACCGAGATCATCAAAATTGGATTTAATCAAGAGTTATGCTCAAAATACTAAAATGGAAAAAACAACCTATAAGGTCCAACATTCATAGGAGCCAAAATGGACCTTTTTTAAGTTTGCACACCATTTCAAATGCACAAATGTGTTTATTTTGGTCCTTAAAAAAAATTATGAACGAAAACAAGAGGGGGTCAAAAATTTTTCTGACAAGGAATAGTAGAGAACTGTCAGTCCCAGAAATTTTTCTTTTCTAACAAGGGAACGGCAGCAGTTGATGGTGCGATTTCACAAAAATTTGCCTATATTCTTGTAAAGTACCCCTGACTTGACTTTAAAAAAAATAGAGTTAGCTGATGACGGCCACTGTGTGGCTAGCTAATGGCTCCCAAAGTTGACAAAAAAACAATAATTATGCTATATCTAAAGTGCGAAAGTTCTCTTATATTGCTGCCTTGGCTTAGTGGCTATGATTCCAGCTCATCATTTTGCTGTCTCAGGTTCAATCCCGCTACCTAGCTTAAAGTTTTTGCATTGTTAATTTTAAAGTTTTTCTTGTTTTGCATTTTAATTTTAAAATTTTTCAATAATAAGAACATTTATTTTATAACTTTGTAAAATTTGTAATCACATTATAATAATGTGCCAATATTTAAATTTTTACAGTTGCAATATGCTTTGCTTTTAAGCATATTGCAAATGTAAACATTTAAATATTGGCACATTATTATAATGTGATTACAAAAAAAATATTTTATAACTTTGTAAAATTTTACAAAGTTATAAAATAAATGTTCTTATTATTGAAAAATTTTAAAATTAAAATGCAAAACAAGAAAAACTTTAAAATTAACAATGCAAAAACTTTAAGCTAGGTAGCGGGATTGAACCTGAGACAGCAAAATGATGAGCTGGAATCATAGCCACTAAGCCAAGGCAACAATATAAGAGAACTTTCGCACTTTAGATATAGCATAATTATTGTTTTTTTGTCAACTTTGGGAGCCATTAGCTAGCCACACAGTGGCCGTCATCAGCTAACTCTATTTTTTTAAAGTCAAGTCAGGGGTACTCTACAAGAATATAGGCAAATTTTTGTGAAATCGCACCATCAACTGCTGCCGTTCCCTTGTAAGTGGAATCGAAAGTAGGTGAAAATACAAAACTTTTGAAAAAAAATTATCTGCAAACAACCACATAGGCCGAAGTTATGGATAAACCAAAATTTGTAAAATGGGCAAAAAGTATTTTTCGCAGCTGGGATTTGAACCCGACACATTCGGCTTCAAATCGTAACGCACATTCAATGAGCATCGTCGCTTCTGATTATGAGAAATCATTTCCTATTGACATAAGAACTAATTTTTTACATTTTAAAAAATTTATGCACCAATTTTAATTATTCAATTTATTTTTAAAAAATGTGCAATTTTTTAAATTAATTTAAAAAGGTAAAAAAAATTTTTTAATGTTTTTTTAAAAAATTATAATGTAATAAAATTTTTTTAAATAGATTGAAAAAGTTAAAATGGTATAGATTTTTGTAAAAGATTAATTCTTCATATCAATAAGAAATATTGCCCCATAAACAGAAGCGTCTATGGCGCATTGGATGTGCGTTGCGATTTGAAATGAAGGTGTCGGGTTCGAATCACAGCTATGACAAATACTCTTTGCCCATTCCACAAATTTTGATTTGTCCATAACGGCCCAGGTGGTTGTTTGCAGATTATTTTTACGCAAAAAGTCTTGTATTTTTATCTACTTTTATTCCATTTGAAAAGAAAAAAAATTCAAGGACTGACAATTCGCTACTATTCCTTGTAAGGGGTCCCCATGAAACCGGTGTCAAACGACTTCTTTTTTCGTTCTGAGCAATTTCAGTTAAGGCGATGTCGAGTTGATTTTTTCCCTGAACAAATAGCTAAAACCGACAGAAAAACATTTGTGTTTTATAGTGCTAGGATTTAGCGAATTCAAACTATTAACCTACTAATTCCTATCAAATTTTTGTCAATTATATTCATTTTTTCAGCAGCAGATGACGTTATGTTAATAACTTTTTCAACAACAGATGACATTTCAAAGGTCATTTGAGTTTTCAAACTCCATAAATTGTTCCTAAATTCGGCAGTTAAATTTCTTCGAATTCTTTCCATTTCCAATTTGACCGCTTGAAGCTCATTAATATCTTCATTATTGGCTGTGAGTTCTGGTCTCAATTCAATTTTTTGCGTAGATTCAACCATAGTCAGTTCGACCCTTTGATAAGCAATCTCGTCTTTTGCTTTTAATGCTCGAGTGTTGATTCGATACAATTCCAGTGCTTTGGGCTCAAATTTTTCTCCAGTCCAACGTATAGTTCGACCTTGTTGTTGAAGATGAGAATTCATTTTGTCTTCACTAATAATTTTAGTGTCGCGACTAAAATTTTTAAATCCAAATCAGGTAGGTAGAATTTGGGTTTATGGAGAGGACACCGACCCAAGAAAGATCGTTTTTTAGGTCAAAATGAGTCAAAAATGGCTTAAAAACGCTTAAAAAATAGTAAAAAATTGGAAAATTTGTTTAAAATTTCAAATAAAAGGTAGCTGTGTTTTTTCGGCTTTTGGCCGAGTTTGGGAGGGCACGCTCCCCCGGCGCCCCTAGCCTGATACAAATTGTTTAAAAAATACGTTTGAGTATCGTTCGTATAATGCTTGTCATTGACTTGTCGATTTTTTGAACTTTTATCGACTTGTTCATTTTCTAAATTTTTTGAATAATTCAATTTTTGAAATTTATTCTTTTTCAAATTTGAAAATTAACAAATTTTACCATTAATAGATCCACTAAAAAAGTCCAGGAACGATGCCTCAGCCGAAAAGCTTGTACCAACTCTACTGCTTGCGCTATTTTGATGATCATGATGAGATTTATTTTGGATTGCACTTCGAAACTGTTTATCTTTTGCTTCATTGTAAATAAAATGTTTCTTTCCTTGATCATACGTAAAAGATTGGTTATAAAGGTCGGATTGGACATCCGGTCGGGAAAAGATATCGTTCCAGAAAACGGAATTCCATTCATCTTTTTGTATCTCATTTGCAAGGGCCTTTTGCTCTTTTAGCATGTCTATAATTTTATTAACTAATTGATCTTCTTGATCAGTGCCAATATAGTTAGCAGTGACTTCGTCACTAGCATAAACAGTGTGGGCCACATCACGAGCTAATTTGTTCATGTCTTCTGAGTTCAAGTAAACAATGCCTAAATTCACTTTTAATGTTTTTAAAGTGGTGTATCTTCTGGTCCAATCCGGAAAATTGTTTCTAATCAGGTCTTTGGGGATAGATGGGGGAGGGGCATACGTGGGCAGGGATGCGAAATTTTGCATTCCCCCGCGAATTTTAGCTCATTTTAAAGCATTTTTTACTGTTTTTTAGCCAAAAAACGGCAGTTTGGACAATTTTTCACACAAAAATGGTCATTTTTCAAACAATTTTTCTTAAAGGGGATGACAATCATGGCCTAATCCAAGAAAAAATTTTTTCTAAAAAGATCATTTTTAGGGGTAAAATCATGCGAGAAATTGATTGCGCGCGTCGTCGAAGCGTGAAGATGCATTCCTGACTCTGATTTAGGGAGAAATTATATTTTTGAAGCGAAAATTGACATTTTTATCATTTTCAAAAACCCAATTTTTCCCCCTGAATCAGGGTAGGGAAGCATTTTCACGCTTCGACGATGCGCGCAATCGATTTCTCGTATGATTTGACCTCTAAAATGATCTTTTTAGAAAAAAAACTTTTTTCTTGGATTAGGCGATGATTGTCACACCCTTTAAAAAACTTCTATATTTCAAAAAATTTTAACCTGCGGCGCACTTTTTTAATGAAAATAGACTTTTTTCAAAAAAATTGTCGCTCGCGTAGCGATGTGAAAAATTTTGAGCTGAACCCCCTCATCCATCCATCCTCAAGCGTCCTTAACCCTCCCCTACTGTTAATATATGAGGCTAGGGAGAGGCAATGCGCCGCTAAACCGCGCGAAGATCGGGAAAAATTATTTTTCCTGATCATGCCAGAGGGGATGCTGGTCGTTTGAATGGGCTAAAAAGTGCACCTTTTCATATATGGAAAAACCTACCATTTTTATGATATTTGTTTTCCAGTTTGCTAAAGAAGCTTGATTTTGCCATAGTCGAGCCAGTAATTTTAATATTTCGATATTCTCGTTTTGCTGCAACTAGTATGAATTCAACAATTAAATTTGTTTTAGTTAAAAATTCGAGTATGTCTTCTTCCAATTGTTCTTGCTGAAAAAAAACGGTAATTTGTTGAAATTAAAAGTTACAATGGTTTTACAAAACTCTTCTGATCCCGTATACAATTTAAAACTCATGGTATTTGGTTGATTTTGATTTGATCGCCATTGATTGTCCACGTAAACTTTCGACTTAACATTTGGATTTATATTCAGCCGGATCTAGAAAATCAAAATATTTTCGTAAATAATCTTGAGTGCATGATCGACCAAAGGTGAATAGAAGCTCCCAATTGGGACACTCTATTCTCCCTTGGGGATGGGGTAGGGGGAGGGACGGGCATTTTTGAAAAATTCGACTACCCCGCAACCACCTATGTACGTAATCAGAGTGGACCGTTCTTCCCTTGCGCACGTATGATTGGAACCCCTCTATGCACTTATGTGATCGGTACACTTAGACAAATCTCCCCCGAAAATCGACCACTTTGTGAGTGATCCGGCATTCGGACTAAAGGCGACCCCATCCCTTCTCAATTTTGGGGAGGGGGATCACGTGTGATGGTCTATGTGAGGCTGGAACCCAATCAATCTTAATTTGATCGACCACTTTTTCTAGAGGTCTACAAATGTTGATAAAAGCGTTTTTATACAAATATCTCACCATTTGCATTGGCAAGGGCAAAATTGCGTTGATACTAACGTTAAAACCTTCACTATTCAGCGCCATTTGAACCTTTTCAGCAATTAGCCTGTCCCAAAATCGAACATTAAACGTAAGCATATAGCGAGGAACTATTGAAAATATATCGTTCGAACATTTTCTTGAGTTTTTGATAATTTCGCATAAAGGAGTCGCGAAAAATCTACACAAATTATTCGAGCCCGATCATAAAACTTGCCTTGGGCTGTTCTCTTGGGCTGTTTTGTTTTCACGCCATACATTCAAACGTCGTCCGTCGTGCTCTATAGAAGCAACTACTTGGTCCATGCTGAGTTGATGTCCCCATATGTTGATATCGGATGAGATTGATAAACTAATAAAGAAAGAGAAGAAAAGTATGAGCTTCATTTTGAAGCTAAAAAATAAAATATAATTTTTAAAATAAATTACAAAAAATTCTTGAATGTTAAAAACTAATTATTAGCTCATCATTTTTTTCATCGGATGTTTATAAACCAAGCTGATCCTCAAAACCCTCTACATTGTACTATGATCTGATTTATGTTTTTTTCAAGTACCGGATGACACGATTGCTGCTTTTTGTTCCAGCACATCCGCGAGTGTTCAAAAAATTAATATCCTAACTCTTAACATTTTAAAATGTTACAATGGACAAAAAAAGCAACAGCTGCATGCTGTCTGCAGCTGTTATAAACGCAGCCTTAATCAAAATTTTTGCTCAATAATCCCATGACCAACATACCTGTACAAATCTCCTCTAGACCCCAACCAATTTGGGTGGGGTCGCGCGCATCGCGGGACCCAAATTCTTTTAAATTGGGGAATAAAAAGTCGACTGACGTCCAAAAAAAGGGGCAGTTGGGGTCCCGCGCGCAAAGGGCCTAAATTTTTTAGGGAGATGTTTATACACGTATGTTGACACAGCCCATTGACTAAGAGCACATTTTTCTCATTTATATGCCGACCATTTTTTGCACTTCGGCTCCTGAAAAGCGACTTGGTCAAAGATATTGGCCAGGAATTCTAGTTTATTTTTATGTGCAAGTCGGAGCTCGCGTAGTGAGAAAATTTCGAGCTAGAGCTCAAAAAGTGATTTTTTTAGAGGGTAAAAAATCGTTATCTATAGAAAGAAAGTCACTTTTCTCAAAAACTACACAGACTTAGGACATAGTTGTGGTGTCGATAGAAAGGGGAACAATGGGCAATAAAAATGTTCTTTAAATTGTAGGAAACGCATTCATAGAAAACATTATGATAAAAACAATATTAAGTGTTAATAACACGTAGATCCTACATGCGTACCTTGTTAGCGATTTTTACATTCTTTGAAATCCGACTCCAGAAAAGGGAATTGGTCAGGGATGTCGGTCAGGAATTCTAGTTTATTTTTATGTGCGACTCGGAGCTCGTATAGTGAGAAAATTTCGAACTAGAGCCCAAAAAGTGAATTTTTGAGGGGGTCAAAAAGCGTTATTAATAGAAAGAAAGTCACTTTTCTCAAAAACTATAAATGCTAGAATCATGATCGAGGTGTCGTCGGAAAGGGGGACGAATGGCAATGAAAACGTGCTTTAAATTGTAGAAAACGCTTCAGTAGAAAATAAACTATGATAAAAACAAAAAGGGTCTAAATGACGATTTTTGAGAAAATGACATCTCGATATCTCCACAAGTTTAAAGTCTCGGAACCTAACTTATATGTTTTTGTTAATCACTCACTAGGTACATGAAAATAACCTATGCTTCAAGTTTGTACTAACACTTTTTGGTGTAGGCTCACCCCTCAGGAGCTATCTGCGATATTTAGAGATATTGCCTCTTAAATATCTTTTTTCTAGATGACGCCTCGACAGACTTTTTATAAGGGCGTTCCCAATTCAAATTTTTCATAGAAAACTTTCCTATACTAATATTGTAAACATCGATCACAAACCCCACCCCATCGGGTCTAAAGCCAGTGGCATTACTCCTACTAGTTACCTACGTTTTCGTTAGGGAATACAGATGTTGGAAGAGAGATTAGAAAACACCAATTTTTATGGTTGCTGTTTTTGTTAAGATCACACCTCTTGAGAGTGATGAATTTTTTCGAGAGTCCTAAGTAGTTTAAAATTACATTCTCGACTGTTTAAACAATTTACATGTAGTTTAAAATTACGGTGATTGATGGGTAGATTAAATTTGTTTATTTATAAATGACCTGAGACGCTCTAAAAACCATGGTCTTTAGTTTAAATTTCAATTAAGGGTTCATTGATTTTTAAATATCAATGATTCTGAATAAAAAAACAAGTACATAAAAAGGTCGTAAAAATAGAAAGCCGTAAAAATGATATTTTTTAAAATTAAAATCATCGAACTTCTTATTAAAGGACCAGTCCAGTAATTTACAACTATATGAAAAAATGATATATTCGGAAAGATCTTGAAAAATGGAGTATTTTTTGTTTTTACGGTATTGCTCGTTTCGAGATGCCCATTTTGAGTTGCCCTACATCCAGAAGACCTTCTCATATGCCAATTTGACAAATATATTCTTTGTTGTTTTGAATAAATTATTAATGAAAAATAATAATTTTTGAGAAGTGAAAAAATTTTATTGAGAAAAAATACGTTGGAGAAAAAATTGGATCCAATTTTTAATATAAAATAATTGTTACTATCTTGTCATCCTTTTTAATAAGTTCTTGACACCTCGTTACTACCTTGATATCTTATTAAGTCCTTCACATCTCGTTACTAGTTGGACTTCTTTACTACCTTGACACCTAACGTTACTATCTTGACACGCAACGGTTAATGGTTCAGCAATTAAGGTGTAATTTAAAAAACTAAACTTTTGCAATTTCCTAAAAGATATTCATTGAATTTATAAACATTGATTTTTATTTTTTAATAAATTGGTACTTTAGTAATCATTACTACCTTACCATTTTTACTGCTTTTTTTAATTACTACCTTGACACCTGAGTGACAAGGTAGTAACGTTACTACTTTGACTCGAACCAACGGAACACCTGAAAAATTCATTTTAACACAAAATAAAACGTCGAAAAGATCACTTCTGGGGGTAATTTTATGCGAGGAATCGAGGTCCGAGTTAAACTTTGACACCTCGGGACCCAGCGCAATCGATTCCTCACTAAAATTACCCCCAGAAGTGATCTTTTCAACGTTTTATTTTGTGTTAAAATGAAATTTTCAGGTATTCCGTTTATTTTGACTCACCCTGTAAGTGACAATTTCAGCATAAAGGAGCCGTTCAAATGCGAAAATAACATCAAAATCGTGTTTCTCGCATGAAAAACCCCTAAAGATGAGTTTCGTTCGAAAAATTTTTTTTGACCTGATACGGACAGGATTCACACGCCCCCTTTAAAGGTGTTCAAACTTCAAATTTTTATTTTACAATATTGACATTTAAAAAATTATGTGCACGATTTACTTCCTAAACATCCTTTGTCTAAATACATTTGCCTAAAAATGTCACATCATAGCACCTAATATTTGAGCAATAGTTTGATTTCCTAAATTAGCATGTAAAATGTTTAAATAGCTTTGAGCATTCTCTTTAATATATCAGGATATAAACAAACTAATTTTTATGCCTTTCATTTTACTAAGATTTATCATGACAACAATATTTATAAAACTTTTACTTCTTAGTTTGTTCTATCTTCGAGTTTTTGGCTACGAATGTGGCATTTCATCTAATCAAGAAAATCCTAATTCATACATCATTAAGGGAAGAATTTTGGAAGGCGATTGGCCGTGGATAGTAGCCGTTTTCCATAATGGCGTTAAGATATGCACCGGAAGTATTATTTCGCCCAGATTTGTCTTAACTGCTGCACATTGTTATAACAAACAAATTCTAAATAGAAAAAAAGAAGGCATTCTTTCTCTATTCATGTTGGAACCATATATGCGACGGAAGGAGAAGTTGTTCGAGTGAAAAATATCAGGACTTTCGATGAAGCTGTATCAGAAAGGCCAAGAAATACAATTGCCGTTTTTGAAGTATACTATCTTTCGTTAAATTAAAACATTGAATTTAGCTTGAACGACCTCTGGTATTCAATCATAATGTTTCAAGTATTTGTCTTCCCAAAATTTTCCAAGAATTCCCAGGCAACATGGCATACTTAGCTGGCTTCGGAAATGTTTTGTCTGAAGGTATTATCATATATAAAAAATTATTAACGTTGATTTTGTAGACCATGATCCTGATTATGCTGTGAATAATGTACTTTTAAATTATGTAACTATCCCTTTTCAAGATTTCGAGTATTGCAAGAAGGCGAGGTAAGGCAATTAAATAATTGGATGAATTTTGTATGAATTAAGTCATAAGCCTCTGTGATGCAGTTGATAAGCGTCGGCCATTGCACACACAAAGGTGTCGGTTTAGGATCACAGCTCCGACGAAAGGTTTTTGCACATAAAAAAACTTTTGCACAAAAAAGAGAAAATTATAGTCTGTTTCAAAAAGAGATACTATACAAAACTTCCCGACCCCAGTTATGAGCGATTTCATTTTTTACAAAAATTTTCAAAGACAATTTTTTTCGGAGAACTAGCTCCGATTGTTACCCCCTTTAAGTCCAATTCCGTCACGGCTTATACCAATCGATAGGGCTCTGTGAGAGAAGAAAAATGACACAAAAATCATGAGGATACCCTTCAAGGAAAATTTTTTTGGAATTTTTAATAAGTTTTGTCCCAGAACGTTCCCCACTGATAAATCGAAATTTATTTTTAAAAATTCAATCAAAAAATATTCATAAAAATTTTATACAAGTCATAAAATATTTTTTTCGATTTTATTTAGACAATATTGGAACTATACTTCGTTAAATTATATTTGTGCGGGCTCAAGAATGACAGGTAGCTCACACGTAAGCTTTTCTCACAAAACTTGATTATTACTCGAGTTTCTTAGGGCGATAGCGGAGCACCTCTAATGATAAAAGATGTTGTCTTCCAACAAGGCAAACTTAAATCTCGATGGCTTGCTATCGGAGTTGTTGCCGGTGGACACTATCTTGAGTCCAACACGAATGATCCTTTAAAATGGTCACATGGTAGGTGGATGATCATATTGTTTAATTTTAAAATTTGTAGCTTTACATACAAGAGTTAGTCATTATTGTGACTGGATAAAAGAAGTTACTGATGAGGAAGCCCAATGTAAATTCGGCATTAATTTCTTTAATTAGTTGTTTAGGCATTGATATGTATCAGCCTACAAAATCGACTTTTACGACTAAGATTGTGACGAAAGGAAGATTTCTTTTCCAATATCGCCGTTTCGTATAAGGGATCTGGAATTAAAACTTTTTGCAGACTTCAAACATATGAAACGTTTTAGCTAGTATTGTTTTTGTATGTGTTGTATCCGATATTGAATTTCAGTCGATTCTGAATCGGCTAGCCGATATTGAATATAGCGATATCTTATGAATTAAATAAAAATTAGGTTCAATCGTTTCAATAATCAAAATTTTTCATTGAAAGCCAGGCAAAACGCCAAACAAATGAGTATGAGAATCTGCGATCGCGATTAACTTCGAACGCTTTAATCGTAGATTGCACCCATCCGAAACAATTATGCGCTGTCCCCCCTGGGGGTTGGGATTCTGCATAAATTTTTTAGGCCTAGGCTTAGTACAAGACTTTTGGCGCAAAAATTATCTGCAAACAACCACCTGGGCCGGAGTTATGGCCAAAACAAAATTTGTGGAATGGAAAAAAAGTATTTGTCGCAGTTGGGATTCCAACCAGTGAGGCGACCAAATAAAAGGTCGTCGGTGGGGAGTTTGCATTCGAAAAAGTGTCCAATTCCCTTGTTGATGTATGAGCGCGAATGACTTATAGTCATAACTTAGCAACGTTTCAGATTCGAATCTCAAGGTGAGCAAAATTGTTTACCTTTTTCGAAATTTTTGAAAAATTTTTCAATTCAGCAATAAATTTCTTGCATATTTATAAAACTGAAATTTTTAAAAATACTAAACAATTGAAAAAATAGAGATTGAAAAAAATTTAAGAAAAATTCAAAAAGCAAGTTCACTCGGAAGCAATGGGCACTCGGCGGCGAAGGTTACTCGGAGGCGTAGCGATAATCAATTTACTCGGACACAACGCTATAACAGTCTCCAGCCCCGCTCTTTATTTCGAGCGCCTGTGTGTTCGGTTCCCCTACTTTATAAGAATCGCTTAATTTTAGACGAATGCCAACCAGATGGGAAATATTTCAAATTAACAAATTCGTGTTACTATGTAATTGTTTAGTCTTAAAAAAGTTAACTTGTCTCCGGTACCAAAAGAAGTACGGGGTTAACCCTCCTTCCAGTGGATTAGAAGCATGTTTTTTGAGAATAAAAATTTTAGTACACGGCCAAAATTAAAAACTCATATAATTTTTTTAGTTTTATCAAATAGCCAAAACTTGGAAAGATGCCAAACAACATTGTATAAATACACAAAGTAATCTAATTTCGATTCATAGTGAAGAAGAGAACAATTTTATTGCAAAATGTGATTTTTTGTTTATGCGTTTATTGACATTTAAAAAAGTATTTAGTAGTTATGGGTGGTCAAAATTGGATTTGGACAGGTTTATATTTCGATACCATTGGTAAAAAATGGAGATGGATAGAAGATGGATCGGAAGCTACATTTTTTAATTGGAATCCAGGTGAACCTAATGGATATTTGACTCATGGTGAAGATGGCATGGTTTTGAATGGGGGTATACCATACAAATGGTTTGATTTTACTCGTATTGGTAGTCGGCATTTTATTTGTAAAAGAAAGCTATAATACAACAATCCATTTATTTGTTGTTGTTTTTTCAAACTTTATTATTTATAGCAAATAAAATTTTGAGAAAAAACTTTCAAATGTTATAGAAGAACAAGTTGTCTTTCAAAAATTCATCGTTCTAATAAAATAAAAAAATTGGAAGTTATTTATTCCGACTATGAAACAATCTTGCACCAGTTCTTGTAAGATTTGAAATTACAGAAGATTGAGACATTTTATTAGGATACTACAATAAAATTTGTGGAATGGGCAAAGTGTATTTTCGCAGCTGGGATTCGCACCCGACACCTTCGGTTTCAAATCGCAACACACATCCAATGCGCCATCGACGTCTCTGTTTATGGGGCAATATTTCTTATTTACATGAAGAACTAATTTTAAAAAATTTATGTCCAATTTTAATTTTTTTTAAATATATTTAAATAATTTTTATTTCATAATAATTTTTAAAAAAACATTAAAAAATTTTTTTCAATTTTTGTTACCTTTTATATTGTTTAAAAAATTGCACATTTTAAAAAAATAAATGAAAAAATTAAAATTGGTGCATAAATTTTTTAAAATGTAAAAAATTAGTTCTTCATGTAAATAAGAAATGTTGCCCCATAACCAGAAGCGTTGATGCCGCATTGGGTGTCCGTTGCGATTTGAAGTCGAAGGCGTTGGGTTCGAATCCCAGCTGCGACAAATACTTTTTGCCTATTCCATAAATTTTGTTTTGTCCATAACTCTGGCCCAGGTAGTTTTTTTTAAAACATTTTTTCACTACAATTTATTTTGATACATAATCTATCAAAATATACCAATTGGGTGGCAACCCAACTAGAGTTAACGCAAGGTTACTCGGAGGCGTAGCGATAATCAATTTACTCGGACACAACGCTATAACAGTCGCCAGAGTCGCTCTTTATTTCGAGCACCTGAGCGTTTGGTTCCTTACTTTATAAAAATCGTTTAATTTTAGACGAATGCCAACCAGATGAAAAATATTTCAACTTAACAAATTCGTGTTATCATGTAATTGTTTAGTCTTAAAAAAGTTAACTTGTCTCCGGTACTAAAAGAAGTACGGGGTTAACCCTTCTCCAGTGGATTAGAAGCATTTTTTTGAGAATAAAAATTTTCATACACGGCCGAAATTAGAAACTCATATAATTTTTTTAGCTTTATAAAATAAGCAAAACTTGGGAAGATGCCAAGCAACACTGTACACTGTTTGACATAAGTAATCTAACTTCGATTCAAAGTGAAGAAGAGAACAATTTTATTGGAAAATGTGATTTTTTTGTTTATGCGTTTATTGACATTTCAAAAAGAATTTAGTATGGAATGGTAGTAAGGGCACTATTTGGTTAGGTTTATATTTCGATATCATTGGTAAAAGATGGAGATGGATCGGAAACTACATTTTTTAATTGGGATGCAGGTCATCCTCACCCTAATAGTGAATTTGATCGCATGTATATTAACTATCCATCATACAAATGGCATAGTTATATTCATAGTGGTGGTTTTTATTTTGTTTGTAAAAGAAAGCTATAATACAATCCATTGATTTGTTGTTGTTTTTTCAAACTTATTTATAATTTATAGCAAATAAAACTTTGAGAAAAAACTTTCAAATATTATATCAGGTCCGCCGGACGTTCTTTGTAAACTTGGTTATAGTTGTTGGGCATGGAGTGTAGAACACGAATATACCCCGTGTTACCAGTAAGAGTGGGGATCCCTGTGGAGATATGGCATGAAGAAGACACATTTCTCAATCCCCTAAAGTTAAGGACCCCACATTCATCCTAGTTAATCTCTGGCTATACGAGGCCTAGACCAAAAATGTCAAGCTATGGACTATCTTCAGATCAAGACCTTTCAAACATATTTTACAGTTTTTTCGGTTTGCATCTCTACTCTTAGAAAAATTAAAAACAATTTTGGGACCTGAAAAATCTCGATTTTTTACGATTTTTTGTTTGTTTTTAAATCTAAAACTCGAAGAAAGAGGTTTGGACGAAGATTCTTTTTTTGTTTGCAAGGGGAGTGCACCATCTACTCAAATTTGCGGTTGCTTTTGGTCAAACGTATACGTTTTCGTAGAAACACCAAAATAGTGTTAATTCGAATTAACACCATTTTTGTTGGTTAGATTTGGAACATTTAATGGAGTTAGGGGTAACACCATTTTGGTGTTGTATTTCATACCAATGGTTTTGTGTGTATGTTCTCATTTTTCTTGCTGATCATCTTTACATGCAACACCCATCCAAAAGTAGCGCTTTTTTTAAAGGGGAAGTTCAAAACAGGGCCGGGGTAGAAAATTAAAAAAAATTTTTTAACAAGTGACCCTCTAAGGGTAATTTTATGTGGGGAATCGATTGCACGCATTCTTGAACCTTGAAAACACTTCCATGACCCTGATTCAAGGAAAAAACGGGGTATATTCGTGTTCTACACTCCATGCCCAACAACTATAACCAAGTTTACAAAGAACGTCCGGCGGACCTGATAGAAGAACAAGTTGTCTTTCAAAAATTCATCGTTCTAATAAAATTAAATAATTGGAAGTGATTTATTCCGACTATGAAAGAATCTTGCATCAGTTCTTGTAAGATTTGAAATGATAGAAGATTGAGACATTTTCTTAGGATACTACAATACCTTGAACATAAAATAAACCCAATCAAAAGCTAGAACTTTTAATAAGATAAACTATAACCGAGACACTCAAAATCCATATCCCAATTTTCCTCATCAACAAATAAACCATAGCCTCTTCATAGCCCTTCTATAATAAACCATAGCCCTTCTATAATGAAAAAATAAGATTATCAAGCTAGAGAGATAGTTTTGGAAGCAAAATTCGTTGTACCGGCCGAAGGTATAGGTTTCATATTCACTAATTGCTTTGGATTTCATGATTGGCATATAGTAGTTTGTTGCATGCCTGCTCAATGAGAGGGTATCACCCTCCCTAACTTCGTCGTAACGGGTCAAAAATTAGGTACGAACTTCGTATTTGGGACCCAAAAACCAGTTTTTTTCCATTGATTTCGTTAAAAAATTAAAAATTTTTCGCAAAATTAACGAAGTTATTCAGCAAAAATTACGAAGTTGTTGAATTTTCTTCAATTTTTTTAAATTTTATAGCCATTTTCCTATGACTAACTTCGTATTTGAGGCCTGAAAGTCATTTTTTGCAGAAACAACCTCATATATCGATCACCTCACCCTGGGTGCGTGAACACCTATGGTTTTATGGGTTCGGTTCTAAAAAATTATGTATGTAAAATTTAGGGTAGAACACGTCTGGGAAAGGGGTGCGATTGCATTCCCCCTGGAAAGTGAGGCCTTATCAATCCCCGGAAAATTTCACCAAAAATGTCAATACAAATTTTAGATGTCTGCCAGTGCTATGCAATGGTTTTGGCCAATCAAGGATAAATATCAGCCTGATGTTTTGGACACGTTTAAAAAATCTGAAGCTTCATTTATTTTTTCCGGACACTTTTGCCCGGATCTATGCATTCAAGATTTAAATGGAGTTTATTTTACAAAGAGACTTCATTTTGAATATTTTATTTTTACTCATACATGCCCAAAAGGTAAGCTGCTTCAAAATATTTCTTATATTCAAATTTTTAGCTGATGATCCATTCGATTCGGACAATAAAAACTATTCTAAATGTTATATGTTTGGTCTCCCGCTACCTTCAAATAGTTTGAAATATTTTGAATTTATTGAAGCTTTTGGTGAACCTTCTGATACTGGCGCTTATTTAAATATATATCCAGCTAAAGATTTTACCGCAGAATGGCATCAAGGGAGTTCCGGAAAGTTAGAACCCAATACAACAAGTATTTTTGTTGTTGCATGGGATGTGAAATATGATGTGCCGTTTCTAGTGTTTTTTTGGGTATTTAGATGTTCTTATCGGTTAGATATACTCTCCCTTCCGAGACTATTTCGAAGTATTTCAACATATCTAATACATCGTATGACGGAGGTGGCTATCCATTCATGTCTGAAATAGATTTTGTCGATGAATTAGGGTTCATTTCAGCTTTCATCTCGAGCCTATAGTCACTGTTCAATTGGATGATTATTAAAAAATGAATAATTCTAAATTCTGATTGAAACAGCATTCTCATCTGCTAGAACCCCTAAAAATTACCATAGGTTTTTTTCTAGAAAATCTTGTAGCATTCATTTTGAATTTGATCACCATATCCGAGCTTGTCCTAACCTCATTAAGCAACTTCTCGTTCAACCTTGACGTTAATTTCATCAAAGGTTTTGAGACGAGTGACGTCAATTTATTCAGTTTTTGGACGAAGCTTATTGGATACAACAAGGGATTTTTATGAATACGATTATTGTTTTATTTGTATTTGGGGGTTATAGAAGGGCTATGGTTTATTTTTTGAGGAAAGTTGGGATATGGATTTTGAGTGTCTTTCGAAAAGTTCTAGCTTTTGAGAGGGTTTATTTTATGTTCAAGGTATTGTAGTATCCTAATAAAATGTCTCAATCTTCTGTAATTTCAAATCTTACAAGAACCAATGCAAGATTCTTCCATAGTCGGAATAAATAACTTCCAATTTTTTTATTTCATTAGAATGATGAATTTTTGAAAAACAACTTGTTCTTCTATAACATTTGAAAGTTTTTTCTCAAAGTTTTATTTGCTATAAATTATAAATAAAGTTTGAAAAAACAACAAATAAATGGATGATTGTTGTATTATAGCTTTCTTTTACAAACAAAATAATAACTATTACCACGAAGATTATCAAACCATTTGTATGGTATACCCCGATTCAAAACCATGCCATCTTCTTTATGAATCAAATATCCATGAGGTTCACCTTCAAACCAATTAAAAAATGTAGCTTCCAATCCATCTTCTATCCATCTATATTTGTTACCAATGGTATCGAAATATAAACCTGTCCAAACCCCATCTCCAGGACCCGTAATTACTAAATACTTTTTTAAATGTCAATAAACGCATAAACAAAAAATCACATTTTGCAATAAAATTGTTCTCTTCTTCACTATGAATCGAAATTAGATTACTTTGTGTGTTTATACAATGTTGTTTGGCATCTTCCCAAGTTTTGCCTATTTGATAAAACTAAAAAATTATATGAATTTTTAATTTCGGCCGTGTACGAAGATTTTTATTCTCAAAAAACATGCTTCTAATCCACTGGAAGGGGGGGAGGGGGGTTAACTCGGTACTTCTTAAAGTACTGGAGTCAAGTTAACTTTTCTAAGACTAAACAATTACATAGTAACACGAATTTGTTAATTTGAAATATTTTCCATCTGGTTGGCATTCGTCTAAAATTAAACGATTCTTATAAAGTAGGGGAACCGAACGCACAGGCTCTCGAAATAAAGAGCGGTTATAGCGTCGTATCCGAGTAAATTGATTATCGCTACGCCTCCGAGTAACCTTGCGCTTTCGAATGCCTTTGCGCCGCCGAGTGCCAATTGCTTCCGAGTGACCTTGCTTTTTTAATTTTTCTTAAATTTTCAAGTTTTTTTAAATTTAAATTTTATAAATATGCAAGAAATTTATTACTGAATTAAAAAAATTTCAAAATTTTCGAAAAAGATAATAAATTTTTCTCATCTTGAGATTCGAATCTGCTACGTTGTTAAGTTATGACTTGTAAGTCCATCGCACATAAACAAGGGAGTTGGACAATTTTTTGAATACAAACCCCCCACCGACGACCTTTTTGTGTTCGCCTCGTTACGCACAAGCAATTTTTGCTTAACCCTAGGCGGGTTGTCACACCAATTGGTATATTTGGATAGATTATGGATCAAAATAAATGGTAGTGAAAAAAAGCCCCCCCCCCCCCGCCTAAATAAAGTTGCCCAAATAATAATAATTGAAATTGTTGTGCAAGTCAAGGGTTTTTCAATGATATATAACTTGTCTACCCTCTCACCAATTTAGGGGTACTTTAGCACTAAATAGTGCACAAAAATCCGCTCAAAACGGTTCCTGACCATTTTAGGAGTCCAACAGGAGGTGGGTTCAAAAATTGTTTCATATTTTGCATATCTGCAAAGCATAAACAATTTTATAAAAGTACGAAAAAAAAATCAGAAATAACTCTAAAAGTCGATTTGTACAGATATCTCATAGGACCTAAAAAATCGACTTTTCAGAGTTATGTCCGATTTTTGTCGTACTTTTTAAAAATTGTCTATTCCATCGTAGATATGAAAAAAATTTGGCTCCGACCCCCTATTTAACCTTATAAACGGCCAAAAAGTGCTTTTTTACAAATTTTTTGCACTATTTAGTGCTAAAGTATCCCTAAAATGGTGAGAGGGTCGACAACTTATATATCATTGAAAAGCCTTTGACTTGCACAACAATTTTGTAAAAGATCATATTTCTCAGAAGAATTTACCTTTGGGGCAATCTTTGAAGGTCAGTGACCCTCAAAATTGGAGCAAAGATTACCTTATAACTTTTTATTGAAGCGAAAATCACATAACTTCACAAAAGTCGTAGCTCAGCTCTTTCTAATAATTGGTCGATGAAGTCCCAAAATAATTCCTAGAACAAGATATTTACAACAAAGCTAAAAGTGTTCAACAATAGCTCTACAAAGACCTTGGTATATGACACCGTAAGGAAAGTTTTTCACTACCATTTATTTTGACCCATAATCTATCAAAATATACCAATTGGCATCTAAGGTTATAGTGCTAGGATTTAGTGAATTCAACACTATCAACCTACTAATTCCTATCAAATTTTTTTCAATCATATTCATTTTTTCAGCAACAGATGACGTTATGTTAATAACTTTTTCAACAACAGATGACATTTCAACGGTCATTTGAGTTTTCAAACTCCGTAAATTGTTGCTAAATTCGGCAGTTAAATTTTTTCGAATTCTTTCCATTTCCAATTTGACCGCTTGAAGCTCATTAATATCTTCATTATTGGCTGTGAGTTCTGGTCTCAATTCAATTTTTTGTGTAGATTCAACCATAGTCAGTTCGACCCTTTGATAAGCAATCTCGTCTTTTGCTTTTAATGCTCGAGTATTGATTCGATACAATTCCAGTGCTTTTGGCTCAAATTTTTCTCCAGTCCAACGTATAGTTCGACCTTGTTGTTGAAGATGAGAATTCATTTTGTCTTCACTAATAATTTTAGTGTCGCGACTAAAATTTTTAAATCCAAATCAGGTAGGTAGAATTTGGGTTTATGGAGAGGACACCGACCCAAGAAAGATCGTTTTTTAGGTCAAAATGAGTCAAAAATGGCTTAAAAACGCTTAAAAATTAGTAAAAAATTTGCAAAATTTTTCAAAAATTTCAAATAAAAGGTAGCTGTGTTTTTTCGGCTTTTGGCCAAGTTTGGGAGGGCACGCTCCCCCGGCGCCTCTAGCCTGATACAAATTGTTTAAAATATACGTTTGAGTATCGTTCGTATAATGCTTGTCATTGACTTGTCGATTGTTTGAACTTTTATCGACTTGTTCATTTTCTAAATTTTTTGAATAATTCAATTTTTGAAATTTATTCTTTTTCAAATTTGAAAATTAACAAATTTTACCATTAGTAGATCCGCTAAAAAAGTCCAGGAACGATGCCTCAGCCGCAAAGCTTGTATCAACTCTACTGGTTGCGCTATTTTGATGATCATGATGAGATTTATTTTGGATTGAACTTCGAAATTGTTTATCTTTTGCTTCATTGTAAATAAAATGTTTCTTTCCTTGATCATACGTAAAAGATTGGTTATAGAGGTCGGATTGGACATCCGGTCGGGAAAAGATATCGTTCCAGAAAACGGAATTCCATTCATCTTTTTGTATCTCATTTGCAAGGGCCTTTTGCTCTTTTAGCATGTCTATAATTTTATTAACTAATTGATCTTCTTGATCAGTGCCAATATAGTTAGCAGTGACTTCGTCACTAGCATAAACAGTGTGGGCCACATCACGAGCTAATTTGTTCATGTCTTCTGAGTTCAAGTAAACAATGCCTAAATTCACTTTTAATGTTTTTAAAGTGGTGTATCTTCTGGTCCAATCCGGAAAATTGTTTCTAATCAGGTCTTTGGGGATAGATGGGGGAGGGGCATACGTGGGCAGGGATGCGAAATTTTGCATTCCCCCACGAATTTTAGCTCATTTTAAAGCATTTTTTACTGTTTTTTAGCCAAAAAACGGCAGTTTGGACAATTTTTCACACAAAAATGGTCATTTTTCAAACAATTTTTCTTAAAGGGGATGACAATCATGGCCTAATCCAAGAAAAAATTTTTCTAAAAAGATCATTTTTAGGGGTAAAATCATGCGAGAAATTGATTGCGCGCGTCGCCGAAGCGTGAAGATGCATTCCTGACTCTGATTTAGAGAGAAATTATATTTTTGAAGCAAAAATTGACATTTTTATCATTTTCAAAAACCCAATTTTTCCCCCTGAATCAGGGTAGGGAAGCATTTTCACGCTTCGACGATGCGCGCAATCGATTTCTCGTATGATTTGACCTCTAAAATGATCTTTTTAGAAAAAAAACTTTTTTCTTGGATTAGGCGATGATTGTCACACCCTTTAAAAAACTTCTACATTTCAAAAAATTTTAACCGCGGCGCACTTTTTTAATGAAAATAGACTTTTTTCAAAAAAATTGTTGCTCGCGTAGCGATGCGAAAAATTTTGAGCTGAACCCCCTCATCCATCCATCCTCAAGCCTCCTTAACCCTCCCCTACTGTTAATATATGAGGCTAGGGGGAGGCAATGCGCCGCTAAACCGCGCGAAGATCTGGAAAAATGATTTTTCCTGATCATGCCAGAGTGAATGCTGGTCGTTTGAATGGGCTAAAAAGCGCACTTTTTCATATATGGAAAAATCTACCATTTTTTCTATATTTGTTTTCCAGTTTGCTAAAGAAGCTTGATTTTGCCATAGTCGAGCCAGTAATTTTAATATTTCGATATTCTCGTTTTGCTGCAACTAGTATGAATTCAACAATTAAATTTGTTTTAGTTAAAAATTCGAGTATATCTTCTTCCAATTGTTCTTGCTGAAAACAAACGATAATTTGTTGAAATTAAAAGTTACAATGGTTTTACAAAACTCTTCTGATCCCGTATACAATTTAAAACTCATGGTATTTGGTTGATTTTGATTTGATCGCCATTGATTGTCCACGTAAACTTTCGACTTAACATTTGGATTTATATTCAGCCGGATCTAGAAAATCAAAATATTTTCGTAAATAATCTTGAGTGCATGATCGACCAAAGGTGAATAGAAGCTCCCAATTGGGACACTCTATTCTCCCTTGGGGATGGGGTAGGGGGAGGGACGGGCATTTTTGAAAAATTCGACTACCCCGCAACCACCTATGTACGTAATCAGAGTGGACCGTTCTTCCCTTGCGCACGTATGATTGGGACCCCTCTATGCACCTATGTGATCGGCACACTTAGACAAATCTCCCCCGAAATTCGACCTCTTTGTGAGCGATCCGGAATTCGGACTAAGGGCGACCCCATCCCTTCTAAATTTTGGGGGAGGGGATCACGTGTGATGATCTACGTGAGGCTGGAACCCAAACAATCTTAATTTGGTCGGCCACTTTTTCTAGAGGTCTACAAATGTTGATAAAAGCGTTTTTATACAAATATCTCACCATTTGCATTGGCAGGGGCAAAATTTCGTCAATACTAGCATTAAAACCTTTACTATTCAGCGCCATTTGAACCTTTTCAGCAATTACACTGTCCCAAAGTCGAACATTAAACGTAAGCATATAGCGAGGAACTATTGAAAATATATCGTTCGAACATCGACTTGAATTTTTGACAATTTCGCATAGAGGAGTCACGAAAAATCTACAAAAATTATTCGAACCCGATCACAAAACTTGCCTTGGGCTGTTCTCCTGGGCTGTTTTGTTTTCACGCCATACATTCAAACGTCGTCCGTCGTGCTCCACAGAAGCAACTACTTGGTCCATACTGAGTTGATGTCCCCATATGTTGATATCGGATGAGATTGATAAACTAATCAAGAAAGAGAAGAAAAGTATGAGCTTCATTTTGAAGCTAGAAAATAAAATAAAAATTTTCAAAATAAATTACAAAAAATTCTTGAATGTTAAAAACTAATTATTAGTTCATCAGGCTTTTTCATCGGATGTTTAATAAACCAAAGCTTAACCTCAAAACCCCCTACATTGTACTATGATCTGATTTATGTTTTTTTCAAGTACCGGATGACACGATTGCTGCCTTTTGTTCCAGCACATGCAGGAGTGATCAAAAAATTAATATCCTAACTCTTGACATTTTAAAATTTTACACTAGACAAAAAACAGCATCAGCTCGATATCTCCACAAGTTTAAAGGCTCGGGACCTAACTTATGTTTTTGTTAATCACTCACTAGGTACATGAAAATAACCTAGGCTTCAAGTTTGTACCAACACTTTTTGGTGTAGGCTCACCCCCTCAGGAGCTATCTGCGATATTTCAAGATATTGCCTCTTAAATACCTTTTTCTAGATGAAGCCTCTACAGACTTTTTATAAGGGCGTTCCCAATTCAAATTTTTCATAGAAAACTTTTCTATACTAATATTGTAAACATCGATCACATACCCCACCCCATCGGGTCTAAAGCCAATGGCATTACTCCTACTAGTTACCTACGTTTTCGTTAGGGAATATAGATATTGGAAGAGAGATTAGAAAACATCAATTTTTATGGTTGTTGTTTTTGTTAAGATCACACCTCTTGAAAGTGATGAATTTTTTGAGAGTCCTAAGTAGTTTAAAATTACATTCTCGACTGCTTAAACAATTAATATGTAGTTTAAAATTACGGTGATTGATGAGTAGATTAAATTTGCTTATTTATAAATGACCTGAGTCGCTCTAAAAACCATAGTTTTTAGTTTAAATTTCAATTAAGGGTTCATTGATTTTTAAATATCAATGATTCTGAAGGAAAAAAACAAGTACATAAAAAAGTGGTAAAAAATAGAAAGCCGTAAAAATTTTTTTAATTAAAATCATCGAACTTCTTATTAAGGACCAGTCCAGTAATTTACAACTACATGAATAATGATATATTCGGAAAGGTCATGAAAAATGGAGCATTTTTTGTTTTTACGGCATGTTTCTGAATTGTTGTAGTTTTCGATTTCTATCCTACAAGTACGAAAGGCCATAAAAAATTTTTAGAATGGCCATTTTGGAGCAAAAAATGACTAAAAATGACTATTTTTGGGCACAAAATCGTTAAAAAATACCTATAGCCGTACCCCTCCGGAAAACCTCGCATTTTTTGACAATTTAAGACTCCCTTGACCATATATTGAAGGTATACGTGGACAATCCCCCTCCGTTCCAGTGGCATATCCCGGGGAGGGGGGATAATAAAAAACGTTGACAGTACCTTTAATAACTTAATCGTATTTGTAGGAATTTCCACAACCAAGACATCCCCATTCGCTGTCAATTTAAGCCATATTGGATCGAAACAACTCAATTTACCAAAACAAGAGGTTTCTTCTTGACTATGCACGAAATTATCTGCGAAAACATTGATTTGAAACCCAGCCCAGGTGCTCTCAATGATTTATATAAAGTATCAAAGAATATTTTTGATGGCTTATATGGTTTACTTTCGGTAATGTTCGAAGCATGCAAATATTCTAACTTTATATGATAGATCTTTGGATTTACAAGGGGACAATTGTCCACTCCCGCAACTGAAAAAGTCGCCAAAAATTTTTGGAGATGATTCCCCCCCCCCCCCCCCNCCCATCGTCAAAAGCTAGCTACGCCATTGCACTCAGAGTTTGGGTTTAGACATGTCTCAATTTAAACAATTAGTTTATAACAACATTGATTAATTCTTTCGTAGAATGAGGAATGAAAAAACATCTGTCAAGAACTAAAGCAATACTAATTAATTTTTTCGTCTAGTGTAACATTTAAAAAAATGCCATCTTGGTTTATTAAACATCCGATCAGTTTGGTTTATTAAACATTCGATGAAAAAGGCTGATGAACTAAAGGTTGTTTTTCTGGAAATCCCGAGTTCTGGAATTTTCAAAATGCTACTAGTCCGAGCAGCTGAGGTCATTTTCGCTGATCTTGGACTCAAAATAATCCTGAAACCTTATATTTTAAAGTTACAGAGTGTGATTTCCGATTGGCATTTTGAAAACTTTTTCCGAAAACTCCGAAAATCCTGAACTCGGAATTTTCAGAAAAATAACCTTGAATAATTAGTCTTAAACATTTTTAACATTCAAGAATTTTTTCTAATTTATTGTAAAAAATAGAAAATTTGATTTTTTAGCTTCAAAATGAAGCCCATACTTTTCTTATTCCTCTTCTCTTTCTTGATTAGTTTATCAAACTCATCCGATAGCAACTTATGGGCTCAGCAACTCAGCATGGATCAAATAGTTGCTTCTGTGGAGCACGACGGACGACGTTTAAATGTATGGCGTGAAAACAAAGAGAGCCGCCAAAGGTAAGTTTTGTGATGGGATTCGAATAATTTTTGTAGATTTTTCGTCACTCCTCTATCCGAAATTATCAAAAACTCAAGTCGATGTTCGAACGACAAATATTCAAAAGTTTCTCGCTATGTGCTTACGTTTTGTGTTCGATTTTGGGACAGGCTAATAGCTGAAAAGGTTCAAATGGCGCTGAGTAGTAAAGGTTTTAATGCTAGTATTGACGAAATTTTGCCCCTGCCAATGCAAATGGTGAGATATTTGTATAACAACGCTTTTATCGACATTGGTAGACCCCTAAAAAAGTGGAAGGACCGTCCCCCTGATTATGTACATACGTGATTGCGGGGTAGTCGAATTTTTCAAAAATGTCCTTCCTCCCCCCTTCGAGCTGGATATTTACCATAGGTGGAGAAACAAGGGGGTACCGGGTTGGGTAAAATTTTTTACCAAAAATGGCAAAATATGGCCATTTTTGCTAAAAATAGCCATTTTTTGCCCAAAAATGGCAAAATTTGGTCATTTTGGTGATGTGCCTCGAATTTTAGTGGGGGGTTTACCAGTTTTCTGGTGGAAGGAGTCCCAATTGAGAGTCTCTATTCACCTTTAGTCGATCATGCACTCAAGATTTCTTATTATATACCAAAATATTTTTATTTTTTAGATCCGGCTGAATATTAATCCAAATGTTAAGTCGAAAGTTTACGTGGACCACCAATGGCGATCAAATCAAAATCAACCAAATACCATGAGTTTTAAATTGTATATGCGATCAAAAGAGTTTTGTAAAACCATTGTAACCATTTTTAATTTTAAAAAATTAACGTTTGTTTTCAGCAAAAAGACTTGGAAGAAGACACATTCGAATTTTTAACTGAAACCAATTTAATTGTTGAATTCATGCTAGTTGCCGCAAAACGAGAATATCGAAATATTAAAATTACTGGCTCGACTATGGCAAAATCACGCTTCTTTAGCAAACTGGAAAATAAATATAGTAAAAATGGTAGGTTTTTTCATATTTTTCACCAATTTGCAGATGGGGGGAGTTTAAGAAAATTTTCGAAAAATTGCGGGGGGATGCGAAATTTCGCACCCCTGCCCACGTATACCCCTCCTTCATTCATCCCCAAAGACCTGATTAGATACAATTTTCCGGACTGGACCAGAACATACACCGCTTTTAAAAATTAAAAGTTTAGGCATTGTTTACTTGAACACAGACGACATGAACAAGTTAGCTCGTGAAGTGGCTCACACTGTTTATGCTAGTGACGAAGTCACTGCTAATTATATTGGCTCCGATAAGGAAGATCAATTAGTTAGTAAAATTATAGACACGCTAAAAGAACAAAAGGCCCTGGCAACTGAGATACAAAAAGATGACTGGAATTCCGTTTTCTGGAACGATATCTTTTCCCGACCGGATATCCAAACCTCACATTATAACCAATCCTTTACATATGATCAAAGAAAGAAACATTTTATTTACGATGAAGCAAAAGATAAACAATTTCGAAGTTCAATCCAAGATAAATCTCATAATGATAGTCAAAATAGCGCAAGCATTAG
>OZJO01030489.1:0-10899 GCA_900406225.1 Acrobeloides nanus | reverse complement strand
AACCCCTAATTTTGACGCATTTTTTTCAATTTTTTGACCCCCGAAAAATTTTTTCAGAATTTTTCGATGCGCGCAATCGATTTCTCGTGCCCGAAAACCCCCGAGTACCAAAAATCAGCCAATTTTGAGAAAAAAATTTTTTTCGAGATCTGGCCCTAAAGTGGTCCCCCCCTTTAAGTCAAAATACCCCGATTTTCCTTGAATATGCCAGATTTCAAAATCATGAAAATGAAGTCATTAACCACATCTTTTTGATTTTAGCATATTCAGGGCACCAAAAAACCAGTATCTAAAAAAAATCCAGTCAGAAACAAATAAAAATAATCTAAAAAACAAGTTGAACCTATACTTATTTCGAGCTAAAAAATGGGGTTTTTGTGAGTTTCGAGATAAAAAATTTACCATCTCAATTTACAATTCGATTTTTTATTAAAAATATATTTTCGATCATCCCTTATCGATTGGACTCAATTTCGACTAGTTTATCTATGTAAGATACCGAAATTTAAGGCGAACCTATACTTATGTCGAGCAGTGTATGCTAACTTAATTCTTTTTGCTCAAAAATAAGTTGATTTACCGTTTTGGGCCTTGGCCAACAATTTATGATCATTTTTGAGCAAATATGTTAATGCCTTAAAAATCTACCATTTTTTCTCTGAACCACGAATATGGATCCAAAAATAAAGTTTTTCAAAATTGATCCAAAATATTCAGAAATTGTTGGACATGTCTCAAAACCGTAAATTAACTTATTTTTTGGCTAAAAGAATTAGGTTAACATAGGTTTTGGGATCTTGCTACGCTAAAAATATCGACAAATCACCATTTACAAGAATAAATTATTAGGTTTAAAGTCTGTTTTTCTGGAAATCCTGAGTTCAGGATTTGTAGTTTTACAGTCTATAAGAAGAAAATTTTTTTGTAGTTTGTACAGTCTATAAGAAGAAAAAGTCAGTTTTCATCCGTTTTTAAGTTGGTCAAAAAACATTTTTTTTAAAGAAAATCAAAAAAAGCGCTTTGTAACTTTAAAATTCAACTTCCGAGCTTTAGTTTAAGCCTTTTTTCTATGTGCACGTAAAAATTTATGGCATACGAAAAATTAAAAATCGATTTTCTAATTTGTCCTGCGCTCAAAATCAAAAAATTCTTTCGGGTTCGAGTTCCCTATGTCGAAAACCCCCGGGTACAAAAATCAGCTGATTTGGAGAAATGTTTGAAAATTCGATTTTTTTACACCTTGGTCCCCCAAGGCAAAAAATTTGAAAAATTTTCACCAAATTTCATAAAAGTGGGGTCAAGAGTCTTAGAATTATGTCCAGATCACGATGGTATATCGTGAAGGGGGTTTGGATCGCATCTTCAAACTTTAGTCCGTACAAATACACAAGCATTACATGTTTTATAGATGAAGATTTGAAAAATATATAAAAAATGTGGATTTGAATAATTTCGATTTAAATTTAGATTTCGAAAATTTCAATTTCAACAAGCCCCTACCATAAGAGCTTTATAGAATTCTTTAAAAAATTGTACCTCATATTTCTCTAAAGATGATGCAATTTCTTTTTTTCGATTATCTAAACTTTTTGAAGCAAAAACTTTATACAAATCTAGCTCTTGAATTTGCGTTAAATTTGGACGTAGCTGCACATTAACTTCCAAGCAATTCTTTAAGAAAATTTTTACGAAAAAGTTACGATAGAAATCTTCTTTAAAATGATTTTTAAATTCTTCTTTCTTTTCAAGTTCATCCCAGCTAAATTTCTTAATCCAGTTGTTTATTTTTTGAAAATTATTTGCACTGATTCCATGATCCATGAATGGCAAATAGCCAAGAATAATTTCAAGAAGTATGACCCCTAGACTCCAGATAGCAGACCGCTCATCACATGCTTCTCCTCTATTTTTTTCAGGTGATGTATATGCCACAATGTAGTTATGCATATATAATATTTTAGAATATACGAAGAGACATAACTTAATTTCTCCATTGCGCTTAAACAGAATCTTGCTAGGCTTTATTTCAGGATATACTTTATTACATTCAATTAATGCTTCGATAATGCTAATTGTCGTGAACCCAAAGAATTCATTTGAAAAATCTTTACTGGTTATATGAATTGAACGTATTACATCCGAAAGCGACGAGTCCATTAGTTCCATGCATATATATAAATTACGTTCAAATAACCCAAATCCGTAAAAATCAACAACGTTTGCTGACTTAGACATTTCTTGAAAAAGTTCAATTTCTTTGAGAATTTTTTTCAATTTGACTTCGATATATACTTTTCTTCCTCTTCTTACTCCCATGGGAATTGGTATTATTTTAACTGCCATTTTGTTTCTACTGGGCTTATGAAGAGCACTGTGCACAATACACTTAGAATTCTCTACAATACGTATATCACCAAAATCTTGAATTGCGAAATCATATTCCTTTGGATCATTTGGAAAGCATAGTTTGTTTATTAAGCTATGCTCAATTAAAAAGCCCGGATAGTTGTTACTTAATTGTGAGTCCATATCAAATAGTTAATATTATCTAAATTTTAGAACGTAAAAAAGGTAGTAGCTAGGATTCAAGTTGGTGCATGGGTGGCCTTAAGTGATGCGTTGAAGTCAGCATCGAAGTTGGGGGAGAGGTCGAAGCGAAGTCGGGTCGAAGCTTCGAAATTTTATAGCAAGTAAAAAAATCAAAACGTTTAAAATAGAAAATTTGGGTGTAACAAATTGCAACGAAGCATTTTTAGATTTTTGTGTGTGTGTGAAACAGTGTTTAAAGTGACAAACATTTTGTGAACATGATTTGAAATTGTCTTGACAAAAAATATTAAAAAATGCATCCATTGTTCCTAAAGTATTGTGAAACACAACATCATTTATAAGCCGTAAAATTCAAAAAAAAATCATCACTCGCGATTTTAGCACTACATTCCTATAACTGATAACAAAGCAGTCCATATAAGATCAATAACAAATTGTATGATTGGAGAAAAATTTTTATTGCACACTAGTTTTATTATTTTGTAAAAAATGATGAAACATTGTATAAAACTTTTTTTAAATACTACGATTAATGATACCGGTTAGTCCGGGGCCGGCTTGCAGAGTCATTGTTCATGACTAGTAGAGCACGAATATACCAATATACCCAGTAAGATCTTGGATCTCTGTTGAGATAGAAGGTCCGCATAGATGGGATCAAAGTGCACGTTTTTTGCCCTACCTTTATGACTCTAATCCAGGGCTCGGAATGGGCCTGATTTATCAGAAATGCTTTTGGACAGTGTCATCTAATTATTTTTTGACGTTGTTGGGAGATTTAATTTGAAAGCTTTATGCAGATTCCTCAATCGTTCCCCTACAAATATGATCTAATAAACATGGGCCCTTTTTTCTTCAGTACTTGGTAAATTTCAAATCAAGATTATATGCTAAATTGATGTCAATTTTTATTTATTTGTAGCGCTATCTCCTATGAAGATGATTCAACAAATAATTATTTTTAGAGCTCGATACTAGCTACAATATTTATAGCCATTTTTGGCTCCGGCATCAATCTTTAGTTTATAGAGAGATTTTTTCATGATTACTATGATATGGATAGCATCCCATTTTCAGATTCGATAAATTCATAAAAAAGATCACTCTAAAAATGGATTAGAATCAAATTCTAGGCTATTAAAATAAGAATGTTTAAGATGCATTGTCTGAAGCTAAGACATGGAGCCAACTCAAAATGTCATACTCTCAGAATTTTTTCAATTGTTGCCTATGTTTAAATATGTGCTCCCACAATTAAAAACCTGCAATCCTAAAATTCCGAAAACTTTTTCTTCGTCGAGATACGGCACTCGAAAGATGGTCACCTCGAGCGTTTAGCTAAAAATGTACCTCCCCCCCCCCACCGTAAAAGCCCTTTATCTCAGCCAATTTAAAAGCTTTTCCAGTGCGGTTTTTTTATTTGTTTGGTATGGTGTAGAGGTACAAATTTGTAGTGCATTATATTTTGATTCAATCTAACCCCATGGAGTTACACTCAGGCTTGCGATTTTGTCTTTTTTTAAAGGTATTGTCTTTATTTTGGAGAAAAATCTTTAATCTTTAAAGATGTCTTTATTTTTGATCAAAACCTTTAAAACCTTTATTTTGCTTGATTGTCAATAAAATCTAATTATTAAAACAAAAAAGTTTGGTTCTTAAAAAATCTCAAGTTGCATTTTGTAGGAATGTTGATTTGTGAAATTGTGTTCGCATTTTCACTATAATTTTTAAATCGATTTAAAGTGTTTTTTTAGTTTACATGACCCCTTTTTGCGCGTTGGTTTTGAAAATGCGCATTTTGCGCGTTGATTATAAAAAATACGAAAAAAACAATTGAAAAAATGTCCATTTTTTCACTAAAAGACATTTTTCACCAAAAAGCGTATGATTTTGCCCAAATTTTTTAAAAATATTAATGGTCACCCATTATAGTTTTTATCCTAATTTTCCATTTTTTTACCAAAAATATCCAAATTTTTCTCGATTTTTTCAAAAAATCGTAATTTTCAACTTAAAGAACCAGGGCTCTAGGAACTTTCACAACGGAACTTCCACAACGGTCGATTTTCTCCACTTTCTCGTGATCAAAAGCAAAAAATTCCGTCATATTCGAGTTCCCCCATATCGAAAAACCCCTGGATACAAAAAATCAGTTGGAAAATTTTTAAAATTCAATTTTTTAACCCTTTTGATCCCCTGTACAGTAAAAATACTTTAAGGGGGAGGGGATCAAGGGGTTAAAAAATTGAATTTTAAAAAAATTTCCAGTCGATTTTTTGTATCTAGGGATTTTTCGATATGGGGAACTCGAATATGACGAAATTTTTTGCTTTTGATCACGAGAAAGTAGAGAAAATCGACCGCTGTGGAAGTTCCGCTTTTTTCGTTGTGGAAGTTCCTAGATCCAAGGGCCAGTCCAGTAATTTAAAATCATATGAAAAAATGAAAAAAAAAACAGACTTATTGCCGCTTGAAACATACGTGTGGACTGGTCCTTTAAAAACAAGAATTTTCAAAAAAAATTCGCGCCTGCGGCACTTGTTAATTTATCATTTTTCTATTTTAATTTTTCACCAAAAATGACAAAATTTTCTATTTTTTCACCAGAAAGTTTCAAAAATTTTCCATTTTTTAAAGGGGGTAAATTTTGCAGCAGACATTCCGAACAAAATTTTTTTGAATTTGTGCAAAAATGACTTTCCTAGGGGTAATCTAGGGGTAATTATGCGAAAAATCGATTGCGCGCATCCTCGAAGCTTGAAAATGCTTCCTTGATTCTGATTCAGGAAAATAAGAGTGTATTGAAGCGGCTTGAATACCAAAATACCGAAGATCAAAATACAGAAAGGACAAAATGCAGAATCGGGACAAAAAGCAGAATGCCGAAATACAGAATGGACAAAATGCAGAATGTCAAAATACCGAAGGGCAAAATAACGAAATAACAAAATGCCGAATCGGGACAAAATACCGAAAAATATATATCTGTTAAATTAAAGTTAATATTTTATGCTGTTATTATTCCTAAGCCTAAGGCCTAAAGCCTAAGACCTAAAGCCTAAGGCCTAAAGCCTAAAGGTTAAGAGACGATATCTCGAAATCTCGAACCAGTCTTGAATGAAGGGTGGCCATAGTAACAAAAATTCGAATCAATTTTTGAAACCGTGGTATACCCTAGGTTTTCGGGGTCGCTGAACACGAATCTGAAGTCCGTTTTTGAATCCGACTTTTTGGNGGGGTCGCTGAACACAAATCTGAAGTCCGTTTTTGAATCCGACTTTTTGGTACCCCTGTACGGCAGGTCGGCCTTTTGAACTTTAGGTCAAGCTTCAAGTGGGTATATCTCCGGCCAGCTAAATCCATATCCAATGATTTTGGTGTCGTTGGAAAGCTGGTGAATTCTACTTCATTTTTTGTATATACAACTCATAGTCAAAACTGCGTAGTTTTGGAAATAGAGCAATTGTTCTCATTTTTTAGGTCATTTTTGAGGTCTAAAAAAGCACTATTTTCGATCTAACTCCTGCGGGCTTTTCGTCTGCACTACGTTTCGTCTCCTATTATTTACTCCTATTTAGTACCTACAATTTGAGCCATCTTTCGCAGGAAAAGCGTGTCTACAAAAAATAGAAAATGAACCCCAAAAAGGGTCGACAAAAATTTGAAAATTCTTTAAATTAGCGAAATTTGCCATAATTTATATATATTCGGAAAATTCATGAAAAATGGAGCATTTTTTGTTTTTACAGTAAATTCTGAATCGCTACCGTTGTCGAGATAATCGCGTTTGAAGTTGGCGATTTTTTGGAATTGGTTGAGAATTTGAATTTCCCGCCAATCCCTGATTTTCAATTTTGGGCCTAAAGCCTAAGGCCTAAAGCCTAAGCCTAAAGGTTAAGGCCTAAAGACTAAGGCACTTGAGTTTAAATACAATTCTGCATTATGGAGTTCTGTATTTTAGCATTCTGCATTTTGTCCTTATTCTATATTATGGAATTCTGCATTTTTCCTTTCGGCATTTTGTACGTTCGGTATTTCGGCATTCTGCATTTTGTCTGTTCTGTATTTTGGCATTCTGTATTTCGTCCGTTTTCTGCATTTTAGATTCTGCATTTTGTCCTCCAACCATTGAAGCGAAAAAGATTTTAGAAGAAAAATCTAAAATTTTCATATTTTTGCTTCAATACACACTCTTATTTCCCTGAATCAGGGCCAAGGAAGCATTTTCAAGCTTCGAGGATGCGCGCAATCGATTTTTCGCATAAAATTACCCCTAGAAAAGTCATTTTTGCAAAAATTCAAAAAAATTTTTTCGGAATGTCTGCTGCAAAATTTACCCCCTTTAAACAAAAATTTCCATTTTTTCTATAAAAATTCTAATTTTCTGAGCATTTTCAGCTTAAAAACAAGCTTTTTCTAAAAAAATTTTCCCCTGCTGCGCTGATTTCTTTTCTTTTATATAATGTTTTTTCAGCATAAATAAATTTTTGCAAAAAATCGAAAAAAATTGCCTTGGTCCCCCTTATATTTTTTGCTTAATTTTAAAAAAAAATTTATGGATAAAATCATAAGGGGGATCATTATGATTTTTGGGTTTACCGAAAAATTACCCCTCCCCAAAATTTCTGTGTGCGGCAATGTTGAGGGGGCCCTTATGTTTTTTTGAAAATTTTGGAAAAAATCGAAAAATACCATAAGGGGAATACTTATGTTAAAAATCAGCGCGCAAATTTCAAAATTTTGGCGACCCTAAAAAAACTGTGCTTTGAAGGCACTCAATTTTGTAGGCCCTTGCTATTTCAGCTAGTAATGCGCATTATGAGCGCGTGTTTTTGTTGTTGAACATTCAATGGTCACCAAAAAGACGCCGGCTTACAGACTCGTCAATGCGTGCCTTTGTTATAGATCTATATAACATCAAGTTTCGAAGCTGCAGAGAAGCATTTCAAGCTTTCCGATCCAACAAAGAACTCTTGAAAAAGATTAAAACCTCCGAAAAGTACAATTTTAATTGATTCTTGCTGGTTTTGTATCGTTTTATGGATGTTTAATTGTTAGTTTTTAACTAAAATAATCTTATCTGAAAAAGCCTTTAAAATATCTTTATTTTGGTTGAAAAACCTTTAAAATACCTTTATTTTTGGTCGGGATGACCTTTAAACTCGAAATTTTTTATCGCAAGCCTGAGTTACACTCATTTTATCCATTTTTAGGCGGTTTTGAGATGTGTCAATTTTTCATAAAAATTTATTTAAAAAATCGATTTTAATGTTGCTGTAAGATTTGAAAGAGGATTTTGCAAGAAGAATACCGGATACAACTTTGAAACAAAACATTTAAAAATTTTGTGTAGACCAACATAGATATTTTTGCAAATTTAGTCAAAAAGACCCCAAAAAACATATGGGGGACCCTATGGATGATTTTGGGGTCGGAAAATGATTTTCCTTTTAGTATGCCTAAAGTTCAGGCATAAATTGTTGATTACGAAAAACATAAAATTTTGGGATGGAAACTTCATTTTCACTGGTTTTGAGCCCTCTAGAGCATAAAATTTTTCATGCTAAAAGAAAAGTGGGAATCGTTGCGTGCATTCCCGAAGACGCTTACTTAAGTCTGAATTACTATTTTCGTTTCAAAGTTTTGAAATGCCAACTTTTATGACTTTTTTTAAACACCATAATCGTTTCTAAATGTCAAGTTTTGAAACGTTAAACGACCATTTTTAGGTTATCCTAGCGTATGAAACAAGCAAATGTGCGCAATCTGAGCAAAATTTTTATTAATTACTTGTTGAAAAATTGAGACAAAAAAATTATTTAAGAGACGATAACTGGAAATTTCGAACCTAGGTGGTTATAGAGTGAAACGGTTTGAGTGTACTTCAATTTGAATTTATTTAGTGAGATTGATGCATGGGAAAGTTTTTAAACGGCATTTCGAGTCCAAATTCTATTCCCCAAAAATTGAAATCCTTGTCTGAAGCTCAATACTTCTATTTTACGTTGATTTTTTGAATTTTCTAACCTGTCTAAAACACTCTAGATAATTTTTTTCGGCCAAAATTCCTATCTGGCCTATGTAATTCAATATGGAGAACATTTCTAGCGTGATTTCGAAAAAAATTTTTCAATCCCTCCAGCTAGTGTGCCACGTTAAAAATGACTCAAAAATTGATGTTCTCCGTGTTGAAATTTATTGGTCAGATAAAAATTTTGGCCGAAAAAAATTATCTAGGATGTCTTAAACAGGGTAGAAAATTCAAAAAATCAACGTAAAATCGGTTTTTTGCGCTTCGGACAAGGTTTTACATTTTTGGAGCATCTAGGATTGACTCGAAATGACTTTTAAAAATTTTCCCATGCGTTAATTTCACTAAATAAATTCAAGTCAGAGCGCAGTCGAACCGTTTAAGGCAATATTTAAAAGTTTGAGGAAGTGTCTCTTAAGTTGTCAGTTAGATTTTGGTTCAGATGATTCTTCTAAAAATTATTTTTATTAGTTAAAATTAAACAATTTCACCAATATTTTCCATCATTTTTGCAACATCTAAAGGTGATTTCTTTTCCGAATAAATCTTGTACAAATTAGTATTTATTAATTCATCATATTTCGGCCGATTATCAATACTTTGAAGGCACAAGTGAATGAATTCTAACATGTCACTTGAATAATGTGATAGCTGGGCATCAAACTTATCTGGCTTCCAATTTCTAAGATTGTGTACCACTTCGTCAAAGCTTGCATCAAAACTACTATTCTGAGAGAATGGATAACTACCGAGAGCAGTTTCGACTAAAGTAATGCCTAGGCTCCAGACATCATGCCGACTATCAAAACTCCCTCTTCCGGTAAAACGTTCCGGGGGCCAATATGCCATCGTTCCAAGAGTTTTGGTAGAAAGAACCAAAGAATCTTGTAGAATGCGTGAGACACCAAAATCACATAATTTAATTTCGCCAGTTCGGTTGAGAAGTATATTATGTGGCTTCACGTCTCTGTGCATAATTTGAAAGTTTTTACAAGCGATCAAAGCATCTGTAATACAGACAATGATACAGCCTAACAACTCTTCTGGAAATGATGATTTTATTTGATGCACTTGCTGATAGTATTTTGTCAATGACAGCTCCATAAATTCCATACAGATGTATAGCTGCTTGTCATAAATAAAAGAGCCATAGAAGGTGGTTATATAGGGGGAATTTGTTAAAGCTTTTAGTAATTCAACTTCACGTTTAAGATCTTTGATTTGGTCTTCCTTAATGTTTTCGCTAGTTGCCGACGGAAGTGGCATAGATTTTATGGCAACAACAAAACCGGATTGCTTATGTATACGTTTATTTACAACACTGAAACTAGTTCTACCAACTTCAACTTCATCATCAAAATCGAAAATATTAAAACGATATTCTGATGTATGTCCTGGAAAAACTAATCGCGGAGTAGTCACGCTATAAAGTGGTGTTGCCAGAATTTGTTGCTCATATTCAAAATCCTGTTTCAATTGATTCGATCTCAAGTCAATATTCTTTGCGTCTTTGATAAGCCATTCTTTCATGATAGTTTTTATTCCAGAAGAATTTGAAAAATCGCTTAAAGTTTTAACCGCATTACCAACGAGAGCTTCATTTTCGGAAAACTTCTCCATGTTTTGCTTGTAGAATATTTCTTCTTTTAAGCTGCTTAAAGAATGCTTATTTATATTTTTAATGAAATTTGGCATTAAAATATCACTTAGGCCATTACATAAAAGAACATTCTTTTGTAGATTCTCGGCCAAAATTTTATCGTTATTTAATATGTCTTGAATTGTAATTTCTAGTTGCTTCAATTATAAAAATTGTATAAAAAAACAAAATCAAAATATACAGGGTATGCCAAAAAAAGGTGGACTTTTGTGATTTTGGGGATTCGGAAATTTTTTTCTTTAAAGGGGGGGGGGGTAAAATTGCGGTACGTTGAAGGCGAAAAAATTTTTTTTCAATTTTTGCAATTTTTTCAAAAAATGACCCTACTACCCCTAATTTTATGCGAAAAATCGATTGCACGCATTCCCAAAGCTTGAAAATGCTTCCCTGACCCTGAATCAGGGAAATAAGGGTGTGTATTGAAGCGAAATATGAAAATTTTAGATTTCTCTTCTAAAAACCGACTTTTTAGACTAATTTCTAGGCGAAAAATCGATTGCGCGCATTCCCGAAGCTTGAAAATGCTTCCTTGACCCTGATTCAGGGAAATAAGAGTGTGTATTGAAGCGAAAATATGAAATTTTTTAGAGGGAAAAAACACACTCTTATTTCCCTGAATCAGGGTCAAGGAAGCATTTTCAAGCTTCGGGAATGCGCG
>OZJO01030485.1:0-23610 GCA_900406225.1 Acrobeloides nanus | reverse complement strand
AAATGTTCTCTGTAATAAGATACACCTGCCAGATAAAGATTTTGGCCGAAAAAAATTAACCAGGCTGTTATAGACAGATTAGAAAATTCAAAAAATCAACGTAAAATCGGGTTTTTGAGCTTCGAACATGGTTTTGAATTTTTTGGTGCCCGAAATTTGACTTGAAATGACTCTTAAAAACTTCCCCATGCATTAATTTCACTAAATAATTTCAATTGGAGCTCGCTCGAACAGTTTAAGATGCAGTCTATGCATAGATTTTAAAAAATCTGGATTTTAGTGAATAAATGGCTCCCCCCCTTTAATTATAATTTTGACCCATGCCATGCTTTTCAGTTTTTTGCGCGCTATTTTTTCAGTTAAAAAATAAAAATGTTTTTAGGCCAAATATTTTATTGATGATCAATCGGAATGGGAAAAATTAAAAAATATTATTATTTTGGAAATCTATTATGAAAGTTTAGACTATACAGTGATCAAACATATTACAGTTTTGACTACTTCGAACATTATTTCTCAACTTGGAGGTAGTTTTTTGAAGCTGCGTTCAAGCATGTCAAAAAAGTTGTCACAAAGTGCCAAAAAGTTGTCAAACATGTAACTTTGCCTGACTTTCAATAAAATCGTGTTTATTGAAACGATTAGTCATAAAACATAAAATTTGTTTCTTGCTTTTATGCTTCATAACCAATCGTTTCAATAAACACAATTTTATTGAAAATCAGGCAATTTTGACAACCTTTTTGACATGCTTGAACGCAGTTTGAGGGATATAAAAATGGGGTCATAGCGGTGCCAATTTGTTGTGGGAACACCCGGGGTTAATATTTTCCACCCTCCCCCCGCCCGAAATGATGGTCTACTTCATCAAAATTTAGGTCAATTTTCACTTTGGATTGGAGGCTCAATCATCTCCATCATCCAACTTTTTATCTATTTTGGACGAGGTACTTACTCCTCTGCTAAACAGCATGCTAAACGAAGAATTCGAAAAAATGAAGACAATTCTCCCAATTTAGAAGATTACAAAATGATCAAGTTTTAAAATATTGTTGGTTCTTGGTTCTAATATGATCTGGGGAGCCCACTTTAAAATTTTCAATTTTTGAGCTTAAAATGACAATTTTTGGTGAAAAATTAAGATTTTTTGTGGGTGGCTTCCCAGATCATACTAGTACAATATAATATTGTTTTCTCGATTTTCTACGGGTTATGACAATTTTATGAGCTTATTCATTTTGTACAATTTTTTAAATTATTAAAAGTTCTAGTGCTCAATTTTTTGTATATTTATCATTGCAGCCTAATTGTGCAATAATCGATTGAAGGGACTATAAATTGCTCGAGTGCACACATAATACTAGGAGGAAAGATTGTGCATGTGTATGTTTTGCTTTTTTCTTATGGACATTTTGCTGCTAGTTTTGCATAATTTTTTTGCGTTTTTTAGAAAATGCCAGCTAAATTTGATGATATTTTTGAACACATCGGTTTAACGTATGGAGAAATTTTGGAAATTTTAGCAACAAAAAATCAAAAATTTAAAGAAATTATAGACAATGGGAGGATTTGCTCGGTAATATTTTTGAAGAAGAGTTGTTAAGCAGCAATGTGCTGGTTAACAAAAATTTCAACGGATTTGTTCTTAGGCTCAAAATTTGGTGGAGTCTATACTCTACATCCTCTTGCCTCACCCATCTTCTTACCTCGTTATATACCGCTAAAGAACAAATTTCCAGTCGAAAATCAAAATATCAGCTAAAAATCAAAATTTAATCAAATTTCAAATTTTCTGTCAAAAACCAAATTTTCAGCCAACAGTGTAATTTTCTTCAAAATATCAAATTTTCGGTCAAAAATCAATTTTTAAACAAAAATTAAATTTTTGGCAAAAAAATCAAATTTTAATTTTCTGTCAAAAATCAATTTTTCAACCAAAAGTGTAATTTTCTCCCAAATATCAATCTTTCGGCAAAAATCAAAATTTAAGCTAAAAAACAAATTTTCAGTCAAGTATCAAATTTTCGGCCAAGAATCCAATTTTGCGAATAATACTTTTTAGGTGGCTGCTACAAATCTAGCTGGGAAAGGATATGCCTCAGCTGTTTTTCGAGTCATCGTAGATTTTGACAACCGAAATGAAGCAATTGCTGATCGACTGGAAAACTCTTTACGTTTGATGATGAAGAAAAATTTTGAGCGCATCAATTTTATCATAAAAATTCCATATCAAGGAGATGACATTTATGAGCGAATGTTTCCATCAGATGTAGTGTTCTTTTATACTTAACTGACCCGCACCATAATTAGTAATTATCCATAATAAGTAACCCCGAATGGATAAGAATCGGGGGATAAGCTTATCCTGAATCCCTCCCCTCTATGGGAGTTGTTCAGGGCAGCGGAGTAGCCAAGAGTGTGGAGCGGAGGCGATTCTTAACGGTGGAGGGGAAGTGGATCTGATATGCCAGCTTTTGCACCCTGACTTCATTATGCTCCATTTTTCTAACAAAGAACATTCCGAGCCTTGTCCTTAGCCTTGTCCTTAGCCTTGGTCTTAGCCTTGTCCTTAGCCTTGGTCTTAGCCTTGTCCTTAGCCTTGTCTTTAGCCTTGGCCTTGATCTTAGCCTTGGTCTTAGCCTTGAAAAAAATATTTTTGGTGCCAAAAAATAGGACCCGGTAAAAAAAGGGGAAATTTCAGTCAAAAAAGGGGAACTCGGTCTTCCGGGCGTCTAACGGCCTAATTGGTGTCTACCATTGCTGAGCGGGCGTGTAGGGTCGTGCCTGCTATTGAAGCATTGGAGAACAACTTAACTGTTGTGAGACTTAATGAGTCCTTGCTTATGGACCGCCAACACCGGAACAAGAGATGATGATTCGGGAGTACCCTAGATAAATTGGTCGGTTATACTGTAGCTGGGTCAACTTGGGGGGTATTGCACAAAATGAAAAGTGTAAAATTGAACCAAAAAATGCATTCTAACCTTGTAAGGAAACCGACAAAAGTGTCGGTTTAAATAGACAATTGTCTATTTAAATAGACAAAACTTTTAATTTTTAAATCATGAAATTTCTGCATGAGAGTGCCATTTATGCATTAAATAGCCCATCGACGGCAATAAAAATGTTTTTTCTAATTGTTTATTTAAATAGACATGTGTTTATTTGAGTCGAAAAAGCTTGTTAAGATATTTTTATGGGTTTTTGATCAATAGTTGAATCACAGATAATAAAAATCGAAAAAATAATTAAAAAATGCAAAAAAAAACTTGAACCAGAGCGGACTCGAACCCTCCACCCAATGCCCAATTGCCCGAAACAAAACCACTAACTATGGTGGAATATTTTAATTAGTTTAAAATTTGTATGTGATCTAATGATATTTTTGTGTTTTAAATGAAACGTTTGCATATTTGTTCATTTTTTGATATCATATTGTTGATTTTCTACTGAATCAAGCATGAATTTCATATCATTGGCACTTTTATGTTTTCCATGATATCTATTTAAATAGACATATTGTCTATCTAAATAGACATATTGTCTATCTAAATAGACATATTGTCTATCTAAATAGACATATTGTCTATCTAAATAGACATATTGTCTATCTAAATAGACATATTGTCTATCTAAATAGACATATTGTCTATCTAAATAGACATATTGTCTATCTAAATAGACATATTGTCTATCTAAATAGACATATTGTCTATCTAAATAGACATATTGTCTATCTAAATAGACATATTGTCTATCTAAATAGACATATTGTCTATCTAAATAGACATATTGTCTATCTAAATAGACAACATGTCTATTTAAATAGACAACATGTCTATTTAAATAGACAATTAGAAAAAACATTTTTATTGCCGTCGATGGGCTATTTAATGCATAAATGGCACTCTCATGTAGAAATTTCATGATTTAAAAATTAAAAGTTTTGTCTATTTAAATAGACAATTGTCTATTTAAACCGACACTTTTGTCGGTTTCCTTACAAGGTTATTCCATTCTGATTCAGAATCCGGAATTCAGGTTCAGAATCCAGATTCAGAATCCTGAATTCGGGTTCAGAATCCGAATCCAGAATCCGGATTCAGAATCAGAATAAATTTTAAGTTTTCGAAATAATGATTCGTGGTCCATCCAGGGGCAATAGGAAAACGATTCTTGTAAAAAAATCAAAAACGAAAAAATTTGAAAAAATTCGATTTTTTCCCTTGGTCCCCCAAGGGGTAATAATTCGAATTTTCAAAATTTTCGCTGGTTTGATGTAAATTAGTAATCTTAAGAAATAGCATGCATGATTTTCAATAATCATGCTTGCGATTGGTTATTGAAACGATTGATCAATACTAGAAATTTAAAATTTTTCAATATTGGATGAAAAATTGATTTTTTCAAATTTCGTTTTATCGAAATCGTAAAGTCGAAATCCGAAATTTCGAAATAGTGATTTCGTGGATCACTAGTAAACGGTCTCTAGGTTTTAAGTGATCAATTTTTTACTTTAAATAGATTTTCCTGGATCATATTTCTTATGACAATGTTTTGAGTGACACACCGCTTTTGCTTGAATTACCTGTCACAACTCACTCACAAATGTTATCACATTCTGGATCGAATGAAACTTCTGCCTTTGCACTTTTCTTAAACTACCTTCTTTGCACTTTTTTCAAGTTATTCATGACGTCTCGTTTATTTTTGATTATATAAAAAACAATGTGAAATTGATCCGATTTTTGATCTATTGAATGAATATAAATTTATAGCGGAAATGTTTTTCTCTCGTTTTTTTCAATTTTGGTCAATTTTTATGGTCGTGAAGTGCACAGGGCGTTTGTTTTCATTTTTTTAATTATAATTTTTTAATTCATATGCAGAATGTATAGTACTTCTGCTTCTCACATTTCTCATCAAGCCACTGATGGATCCGAATTTACGACTATTAACGAATTCAAAGAATTAAAAATGGAAAACACAATACTTAAAAAACAGCTGGCTATGTGTTTGAACTCGAAGGAACCTGCGAAAGAACATTTTTTAATTTTTATGGTAAATTTTTTATTTTGTGAAATTTTTGTAAATTTTTATAGAAAAATTGTACATTTCATGGAGTTCAAGATTTGTATGCGTCCAAATCGATCTATTTAAAAATTTTATGGACGATAATTTTAATTTTTGCTGTAATTTGTTCATTTTATGGATGTTATAGTGTAGTAAAGGAATTTTTGGTTAGCCCAGTTGTAGTTTCTTATTTTGTTCGAGAAATGGGTAATTTTTAAAAAAATTTAAAATTGTTCAGTTTCTAAAAAAAATTAAATTTTACATAAAATCATATTGAATGAAATTTTTGGAAAACTGTTTGCATCAATGGAGATGATTTTTTTGAAATTTTTGAACGTGAACAAATTTTGTTAAATCAAAATAAAATATTTGTAGACAAAGGATGGATCTTGCCTGATGTCATTATTTGCCCTTTTAACCGTTTTAACCGCTCATATTTTCAAGAGCTTAATATTTCGAGAAGCTTGTCACAATATTTAGATCTTTCGTTTCCAAGTCCACTTATACATCCTTTTCAAATGGGTAGTCATTTTGTTTATTTTTTAAAGAAAAATTACCAAAAAAATTTTAGACGCATATCGAGACACCATAAAAAATTTGGATCAAAATCATGCTGCTCTAGAAGAATTATTGACAAAAATTGGAAATATCAGCTTTACTGAATTTATGAAAAAGATAAAAAATTTAGAATTTTTAAAATGTCAAAAATTATTTTTAGTCAACAATCGGTTGCTCAGCATTCTTTCAAGATCGATCCATATGTAAAGAAGCGACAGATATTATGACCTCACTTGGGAAGTGTTTTAGAGTACCGGGGAAAATTCAAGTTTGAATTTTTTACCAGCAAAGAAAACCCAAGTTTTTTAGTCCGGTGATGGCTTTGGTCATGGACATAGATTAGTCATAAATTTGCCAAAACATTTGTATCAGCCGGGTGTTAACCAAATGTTTAATGATGGAATAGCTGTAAAATTAGTGGCTCATGGGAGGGGTGTGCTTTTTGAGTAACCTCTCCTCCTTATACCGCTATCCTCCACCTACGCGAAAAAGTTCCCATGAGCAGCTTTTTGTCAATATTCAGTTAGGATAAACCAATGAAAATTTGTCAATATTTCATGGGTATATCCTAACCGAATTTAAGAGCTTGTAAAAAAATATTCCATTTTAGGAGTTGATCATGATTTGGCATTCATACCATCAGGTAAGGAATTTTTTTAATCAAAAATCAATATTTTTAGGGGTCCATGCAATCATGCCATTAAAACCAACAAAATTTGAGTTCAAAAATGATCCACCAAGATACAGTTGCAATGAAGGCGTAAAGAAAACTTTTAGTAGAGTGTGGTGCTACGAGGTAATTTAAGAATTTTTTAATTTTAAAAAATTTCGAAATTTTTGAAGCTCAAAAATGCAATTTTTAATATAAAAAAGTTCCCCTTGTTTTATAAAATTTTGAAAAATCGAAATTTTTTTGAAATTTTTGATCAAAGTTTACAAGTTTTATTTGTTTTTAGTTAAATTTTATCAGTTTTAATAATTTTTAAAAAATGGCATTTTTTAGTGAAAAAATGGATATATTTATTGAAAAAATATGAAATTTTGGTGAAAATTTTTTTCAAAAATTTGACAAAAACATAAGGGAGACCATTAGAATAAATTTTTCGGATTTTGGAGGGGCACGTGCCCCCCTAACTACGACCTTAATTGTCCACCCCTTGCCCTCATATATGCCTAACGGTCTCTATTATCGACCCAACCTCGCAAATTTGAAATTTAACATCAGTGAGATTGAATTCAATCTCGTAAAAATTTGGAAAACATCGGAAAATATAGGGTATTCAATAATTTATTCCCTACTTTCAAAAATTCGTCAAAAATTGTGTTTAAAACACGTTCCGCGAGAGAACCGAGCTTCGGATGTCACAAAAAAATTTTCATCGCTGAACGAAAATTTAGGTGGATATTCTGATAGAATTCACCGAGTTATGCAACTTTAGTTCTGGGCTCCCGATCCGGCGACCTTTCCCCTTGGCGCTATGGCCCCTAGAAGTTGGTGGAATAGCCAATTTTTTAGCAAACTTGGATCGGCTCTAAGTCATTAAGTCTTTTAGCTTTTGACAAACGGTGTTTTGCATTTTGTAGCTGGAGATTGGGGCTTCATTTTGTGCCAAGACCACCTTAGCCCCAGACACTCACATAATTTTATACTTGGCCAAATATCCAAAAATACCCCAAAAATTGCCCCCCTCTCACGGAGTCAAAGTACCCAAAGTGCCCTTAAACGTTCAGACCACAACTCGAAACTTTCCAGAAAGATAGCTCTATATATGGGGAACGTTTATGCAAAAAATCAAAAAAATTGAAGGACCCTTAAAAATAGTTTCACCGGTTTGAAGTTCGGCTATCCGGCACTACTCGNACTTTCCATAAAGATAGCTCTATATATGGGGAACGTTTATGCAAAAAATCAAAAAAATTGAAGGACCCTTAAAAATAGTTTCACCGGTTTGAAGTTCGGCTATCCGGCCATGCTTGAAATTTAGGATAGCGAAATTTGCCATAATTTAATTATATTCAGAAAATTCATGAAAAATGGAGCATTTTTTGTTTTTACAGTAAATTCTGAATCGTTATCGTTGTCGAGATAATCGCATTTGAAGTTTGCTATTTTTTGGAATTAGTTTAGAATTTGAATTCCCTCCAAAATTGAAAATCAGGGTTTTATAGATTTAAACTTGATTTTTGGCGAATTTTTGAAAGTAGGGAATAAATTATTGAACACCCTGTATAAGAGGGGGACCTTATGTTAAAAAACAACCACGCAAATTTAAACATTTTTTTGTTAACAATAGGCAGTATGTTTGCCCTTCTCTCTGGCTATAACACTGTTCCTCTCTCAAGCAAGTTCGAGGATATTTAAAAAAATGTAAGCCCGTTTTTAGGCCTGTTTAATGGAACCAGCCGAACTTGGTTGTAATTGTTCTCTAGCCGCTTCATCACGCCAAAGAAAACAAGAAATTTGTACCACCAAACAATTTTTGAGTTGTTTTGCTAAATTGTTATACTCTGATGCTCATGATCAACAAAAGGTACCCCTCCCCAAACAAATTCTAGTTTAAATTTTTAGAAATGCAAAAAAGAATGTCGACAACGGTGTCGATATTGGTATGTATCAAGACTAAATTTTTATTCATGCAATTTTTATAATTTTAGGCAATTTAGCAAGACTATTAGTTATGCATATTTTCCTTCAGAAGAAGTAAGACACGGCGCGCAAAAAAACCGAAAAGGGCATAGCATGGGTCAAAATTAAAAATAAATGTCACAATCGATTCAGCTCGCCAAGAGCTTCAAAACGAGTACCATATCATGGTTTTCCCCATAGCCGAGTGTCTAACGTGCTCGGCGTTCACTCATAAGGCACGGGTTCGAATCCCAGACCGAATTAAGGTTCTTCAAATTTCATGAAAATTTTTTCATATCTCTATTTTGGCATCTAAAACACTTNCACGGATTCGAATCCCAGACCGAATTAAGGTTCTTCAAATTTCATGAAAATTTTTTCATATCTCTATTTTGGCATCTAAAACACTTTGCAATCATTTTTTGGTTGGTGGAGCTATACAGTAAGGCTAGGTCATTTAATTAAAATCACTACTCAACAGCTCCGGCAAGTGTCTAACAACCAAAAAATGATTGCAACGTGTTTTAGAGAGTAAAATAGAGAGATGCAAAAATTTTCATGAACATTGGACAAAAAAATTCGAGCCGGGATTCGACCTCGCGCCTTTAAAGTGCAAATCAGTCACTTTACCCACTCGGCCATGGGGAAAACCCCAAATCTCCATGATACGGTACTCGTTTTGAAGCTCTTAGCGAGCTGACAAGGGACCCTCACAGCTTGTGAATTTTCAAATTCAAGATTTTTTCTTAAATTTTATGCCAAACGACTCCTTATAACACAAAATGAAAAACCCCAAGTCACCAGAATTTTAGCTTCACTAGAACGCGATCTGGGGCTGCCCTAATGGTCATAAATAGCCTTTTTAAAGATATTTGGAGCATACATTTACAAGGGGGCCGGATAATTCTACCTGATGCGACATGATACCTAATCATACATTAACAATTTTTCAATTTGGCGACCTTTTTTTTTTTTTGGCCGACGTCAACAATTCTCAAGTTTGCGTTATATCCAGCTTTACCATAACGCGAAGCACCGAAAAATTTTGCGTTATGGTCGACCCCCTTGCGTTATGTATATATATAAATGTCATTTTTGGATAAAAATCATAAGGGGGGACCATTATGTTTTTTCTTGAAGGGAAGGGGGCGTGCGACATGCGACATGATTTTCGAAAATTCGTGCGATATCCCCCCCGGATGATCCGGGGGTTGTAAATGTATGATTTGGAGCTCTAAAAATCACCTAAAATAAATTTCTTTTTGTGATAAAAAGTCATATTTCACCGTTTTGGGCTATGCCCAACAACTTTCAAGCATTTTTGGAGCAATTTGAAATTTTTTTGAAAAATCGATTTTTTTGCCTGGTGTACAAAATCGTGCTCTCAAAATCGATTTTTCAAAAAAATTTCAAATTGCTCCAAAAATGCTTGAAAGTTGTTGGGCATAGCCAAAAACGGTGAAATATGACTTTGTACCACAATAAGAAATTTATTTTAGGTGACTTTTAGAGCTCCAAATATCCTTAAAAAGGTTATTTATGACCATTAGGGCAGGGGGGTCCCTTGTGAGTCGATTGGCGATATTTATTTTTAATTTTGATCCATGCCATGCTCGTTTCTGGTTTGCAGTGGAGAATCTTTTTTTCAGTCTAAAAAATAAAAAATATTTTTAGGCCAAATATTTTATTCATGATCAATCGGAATGGGGAAAATTAAAAAATATTATTATTTTGGAAATCTATTTTGAAAGTTTAGACTATACAGTGATCAAACATGTTTCAGTTTTGACTACTTCGAATATTATTTCTCAACTTGGAGGTAGTATTTTTGAGGGATGAGATAAAAATGGGATCATGGCAGTGCCGATTTGTTGTGGGAACACTCCGGGGTCAATATTTTCCACCCCTCGCCCGAGATCATGAAACTTTCCTACCTCATCAAAATTTAGGCCAATTTTCACTTTGGATTGGAGGCTCGATCATCTCCATCATCCAACTTTTCATCTATTTTGGACGATGTACTTACTCCTCTGCTAAACAACATGCTAAACCAAGAATTCAAAAAAATCAAGACAAATCTCTCAATTTAGAAGATGAATAATCAAGTTTTAAAATATTTTTGGTTCTTGGTTCTAATATGATCTGGGGAGCCCACTTTAAAATTTTCGATTTTGAGCTTAAAATGACAATTTTTGGTGAAAAAATTGCAAATTTTTGAAGCTAAAATCCTTCGGAAAATGGCAATTTTTGGTGCAAAATTAAGATTTTTTGTGGGTGGCTTCCCAGTGGCCTGTTGCAATGAAACAGAAAATGGAAAATAGAAAATGGAAAACGGAAATTTTAGCCAAAAATACATGTAAAACAGAAAATTTCCGTTTTCTGTTTTCCGTTTTCCAAAAAATGCTCTAATTTCATCATTTTTCATCCGTTTTCGAAATTTTTTTCAGTAGTGGGTAAGAGTATATGCTGAATATGATCCAATCGGTCTTTTTGAGAATAAGTTATGTTTTTGTGTCAATTACAGACTTTTTCAAAAAATTGATGTGTTTCAATGTTGCAAATGAATTTTACAGGGGGGGGGCAAAAGTCCTCGCCAAGGGGGCAAAAGTTCTCGCTAATTCTGGACGAGAAAACACCTTTTCAGCGTTTTTGACAATGTCAAGACTTTTGCTCCTTAGGCGAGGACTTTTTGCCTCTTTGGCGAGACTATACCGCCCCTTAGGCGAGGATTTTTGCCCCCTTGTAAAATGTCGATATTTGGTTATAGAAGTCGATTTTTGACGAAATTTTCGACCCCACTGTAGAACTTGTTCAATTTTATCACTTTTTGATTGATTATGTCTCCACTTCAAATTATCACCCTCCCCCATATTTGCGTTACCCCCTCCCCCCATGTGGAAAATGGAAAACGGACTATGGATTTTGATTATCCGTTTTCCGTTTCCACTTTCTATATTTTTTATGGAAAACGGAAAATGGAAAGCGAAAATTTTAGCCAAAAATACATGTAAAAATACAGAAATTTTCCGTTTCATTGCAACAGGCCACAGATCATACTAGTACAATATTGTTTTCTCGATTTTCTACGGGTTATGACAATTTTATGAGCTTATTCATTTTGTACAATTTTTTAAATTATTAAAAGTTCTAGTGCTCAATTTTTTGTATATTTATCATTGCAGCCTAATTGTGCAATAATCGATTGAAGGGACTATAAATTGCTCGAGTGCACACATAATACTAGGAGGAAAGATTGTGCATGTGTATGTTTTGCTTTTTTCTTATGGACATTTTGCTGCTAGTTTTGCATAATTTTTTTGCGTTTTTTAGAAAATGCCAGCTAAATTTGATGATATTTTTGAACACATCGGTTTAACGTATGGAAAAATTTTGGAAATTTTAGCAACAAAAAATCAAAAATTTAAAGAAATTATAGATAATGGGAGGATTTCCTCGGTAATATTTTTGAAGAAGATTTCACTTTGTTAAGCAGCAATATGCTGGTTAACAAAAATTTCAACGGATTTGTTCTTAGGCTCACAATTTGGTGGAGTCTATACTCTACATCCTCTTGTCTCACCCATCTTCTTACCTCGTCATATACCGCTAAAGTACAAATTTCCAGTCGAAAATCAAAATATCAGCTAAAAATCAAAATTTGATCAAATTTTAAATTTTCTATCAAAAACCAAATTTTCAACCAAAAGTGTAATTTTCTTCAAAATATCAAATTTTCGGTCAAAAATCAATTTTTAAACAAAATTCAAATTTTCATCCAGAAATCATTTTTTCTTCGAAAAAATTTTCAACTAAAATTTTCAGTCAAGTATCAAATTTTCGGCCAAGAATCCAATTTTACGAATAATACTTTTTCGTTTACGGTCAAGGTTTCCTAGCTAGTGTCAAGGTTTCCCGGTCAAGGTTTCCTAGTGTCAAGGTTTCCCAAAGTGTCAAGGTTTCCCAATATGGCTTAGGCCTTAGGTTTAGGCCTTAGGCTTAGGCCTTAGGCTTAGGCCTTAGGCTTAGGCCTTAGGCTTAGGCCTTAGGTTTAGGTTCCTTTAGAAAAATATCCAGCTCGGGAAACCTTGACACAACTGGGAAACCTTGACCTTTGGGAAACCTTGACATGCAATCTACTTTTTAGGTGGCTGCTACAAATCTAGCTGGGAAAGGATATGCCTCAGCTGTTTTTCGAGTCATCGTAGATTTTGACAATCGAAATGAAGCAATTGCTGATCGACTGGAAAACTCTTTACGTTTGATGATGAAGAAAAATTTTGAGCGCATCAATTTTATCATAAAAATTCCATATCGAGAAGATGACGTTTATGAGCGAATGTTTCCATCAGATGTAGTGTTTTTTATACTTACACTGACCCGCACCATAATTAGTAAGGGTCCCTGAATGGATAGGAGATAAGCTTATTCTGAATCCCTCCCCTCTGTGGAAGGTGTTCAGGACAGTGGAGTAGCCAATGGTGCGGAGTGGAGGCGATCCCTCCTCGTTCCTAAAAAAACGGTGGAGGGGTGGATCTGAAATGCCAGCTTTTGCACCCCCGATCTCATTATNGCCAATGGTGCGGAGTGGAGACGATCCCTCCTCGTTCCTAAAAAAACGGTGGAGGGGTGGATCTGAAATGCCAGCTTTTGCACCCCCGATCTCATTATGCTCCATTTTTAGAACAAAGAATATTCCGAGACAAGTTCCCTACATGATACAGAAGAATGTCCATCACATAACATTGAATGCGATTTTTATGAAATTTTTGGCTCCAAAAATATTTTGCCTATACCAGAAGTTTATTTTTGCCGAAAAATACTGCCAAATTCAAAAAATGTTGGTGTTATTATAATGAAAGATTTTGGTGAAAACTCTTCTTGTTTTGACATGTTTACTTCTTTGAATAAAAAACAAGTTGGGCTTTTTGGGCTAAATTACAATTCCTCGATCACTTTTTAGATCATATCAGTGGTAGAAAAAATTGCCTGTTTTCATGCGAATTTATTATCAGAGAAAATTTCCGGCTATTTTGGATCTTATTTGTTTAATGAAGATGATGTAGAAATTAGGGGAAAATTAATGTCAAAACTGAAAGCATATAAACCTGGCATGTTCGATAATCTCTTCTTCAAACTTGAAAAACTTTTAAAAACTAGCAATTTTGTTAACTATGCTGTTTCTGAATGTTGTAATGACTTGGGTAGGTAAAATTTGGAGCTATTACACAATAGAAGGGGGGGGGGGCCACCTGCACGAAAATTTTGGACCTATTCTCCCTGGGGAGATGCAATTTTTTGTGATTTTTCGCTTTAATACAAAATATGCCTTCCCTGAATCAGGAGAGTGCTCTTTCGCTTCGAAAATGTCAAATTCGAATTCCCAGCATGTTTTTACCCCTAGATGGGTCATTTCCTAAAAAAATTTTCACGTGAGTGGCCCCCTATTATGTAGTAGCTCCAGAATTTTTGCATACCCAAAAAACCCGAAAAATTTTTAGGCTTGCCTCCAATGTTATGTCATGGTGATCTATGGAACAATAATATTTTGTGGCACAATTATGATGATGGATCAGCTTCAAATGAAATTTTAGCATTCATAGATTTTACTGAGGTTTTTATAGGTATACGACATTTTCATTTAAGACAAAAAAGTCATCACCCATGGTGAAGTGGCAAGTGTTCCATTTTACGCTCCAATGTCGAAAGTTCGATCCCCAGGGCGTAAATTAATTTGACCGAGTCAAGAAAAGTTGATAAAGTAATCATTCCCCATATAAGTGGTTTTACAAGATGTCTTAAAAAATGGCAATTTTGCGATTTTTTCAATTTTCACCAAAATAATCTATAGGGCATGCGAGTAATCGATTGCGCGTATTGCCTTGAAGACTCTTCCCTGACCCTCTATAAGTATAGTTTTGCTTCAATACATACACCTCTTGCCTGAATCAGGCTCAGGAAAGCATTTTCAAGGTACAGAAATGCGCACAATCGATGTCTCGCACAGGTAGGGCCAGGTTCGACCCAGATAACCTTTGATTTTTAAAAACTTTTTTCTAAAAAATGGGGCAAAAATTGATTTTCAAAAAACTTTTTTCATAAAATGAAATAAACAAAAGTTTTGATCCACCGGGATCGACTTGGCGGTCTCGACATTGCTTAACTTGCAAGATCGGACAGGCGGTTTCCTTATCCACTGCACTATGAGCCCCCAACTTTTTTTTTGCACGCCAGCTGAAACGGACTAATACAATTGAACATGTTGGGCTTGATTTTTTTAGGCAACCCAATGTTTGACCTTGCCAAGTTAATGATTTTTGGTGTTGATGCTGAAATAAGACGGGAAGTCGAAACGACAATTTTTGAACATTATTTTAATGAATTTTTAAAAAATGTGGGTATACATATAGCTAACCCATTCGACGGAAAATTAGACCAGGTACGTTTTTGTACGTCACATTTAATCAAAAAATTTTTAGCTCAAACAAGCCTATGGCTATTGTATGGTCTATATGGCTTTAGAACTTGCCTTGTGGAGTGTTTATTTCAAAGAAGCTACAATAACATATGAGACTATACCAGAAGTGCATGAAGCAAAAATGGAGAAATTGATGCTTCGCGCAAGATTGGCTCTAGATGATGCCGTGCAGTTCTTAGAGAAACATGATAGAAAGTGGATAATAAACTAATGTAGTAACTACTAAGTCATTGCCTGAATCAATAACAGCTGTTTATTGAAACGATTGATCAAGACTTACAAAATTCAAAAAGTTAAAAAAAATTTTATTTTTGCAACTTTTCGTACAAGCTAACTTTTTTTAAAAATCTCTTCAAAAACCTCTTTAATTTGTCAATAGTAACACAAACTAAACACAACTCAAAGCAAAGAAAGAAAAAAGCTCAATCGCTAAATCACAGCCACTTGTCAATTCCCTGTTGTCTATTTTATTGTTTTGTCTCTGTATATACTTATGTTGGCTATTTAATACATAAAATGGACATTATTTTATCTACCCGCTCAAAATTCCTCCTCAACCTAACAAAAGCCGATATAGCCTGTTCAATCTGCCAAAATTCTATGGATGAAACACAAACACTCAAATCGATCGATAACGTCTACAATGGAACGCGATTTTATTTCAGCGACGAAGAAATCAAGACCTATATTTTAAGTAGCATGAGTAAATATTTCGATTTTTCTTATAAGTGTTATGTTGGCTCGGAATTTCCACCACCTCCGAAAGAATATGTCGCGTCGGATATTGCTTTTGATTTGGGGCCTGTGAAAATTTATATTTATTCGTTAAATGGGTGTTTTAAGCAGCCGAAATTTTTGAGGGAAAGGTTAGGGTTTTGATCTATGAATGTATTTTTTGAAATATTTTTTATACAGGATGTCCCAAAAAAGTGGAATTTTCGTGATTTTTTCATGAATCTTGGACCCGAAAATTTTTTCTAACAATGACCCCTATAGGGGTAATTTGATGCGGGGAATCGATTTCGCGCACTCCCGAAGTGTGAAAACGCTTTAGAAAAACCCTAGGTAGTCGGATATCCGGTCAAAATCCGAATTTTTCCATTTTCGCTTCAACATGATACCCTGAATCAGGGTCAAGTTTTCACGCTTCGAGAGTGCGCGCAATCGATTCCCCGCATCAAATTACCCCTATAAGGGTCATGTTTAGAAAAAAATTTCGAGTCCAAAATTCATGAAAAAATCACGAAAATTCTACTTTTTTGGGACACCCTGTACAAATATAAATACTGATATAGTTTATTTGAATAAAAATATAGCTACATTGAACAAAAATTACAGCCCATGTTCTTATAAGATTATCATGGTAAGGCCTCTCTCACCAGCAGAAATTGAAAAATCCCTCCCCCATAAGTTGAAAAATGCACACACAAAAATTTTAATTTTGAGTACCCATCCGGCGGCCCACAGACCCATTTGTTAAATTTGGTGAGCCCATAAAAACATGTCTTTAATACAAAAAAACTGGCAGTCTAACTATACACACAAAAGGAATGATCTCGTATTAATTATGAGGCAATGGAGGCAAAACAAATCAAAGTTTAGTATCACATAAAAAATAAAAGGCAAGTAAGTTGCTGGCAGATTATAACTAGTGCGACAAAAAATGTTAAATTACCAAAATTGGAGAATAAAAAAAATAAAACCCTGTATGTACAAACTGGCTTTAGACACCAAGATTCTCAATCAAACAAATGTAAAAATCTGTTAAAATGAGCATGTTTACGTTAAATTTTTCGGCAAAAGTTGAAAAAATTTCCCATTACTATAATTTAAAATTGATCATTTTCATTATCATAATCTTAAAGATATCAAGATAAGTATCTTTCAAGTTATGATATTGAAAACGTTGCTGTCAAATTATAGTAATGGGAAAACAAAATTCCCATTATCATAACGCGAAAGATGATGTTTTCAATATCATAATCTAAAAGATACTCAAATAAATATCTTTCAAATTATGATATTAAAAAATCAGTGCTTTCAAGTTATAGTAATGAAAAAACAAATAAATTGTACAAAAAACCGGATTTTTGCGATTTTTTCAAAAATTAAAGGGGGAGTATAAATTATGGACTATTTCGCGAAAAATTTTTCTAAAATGATCATTTTTAGGCGTAATTTTATGCGGGAAATTGATTGTGCGCATTCCCAAAATGTGAAAACGCTTCCTTGACCCTGATTCAGGGAAGGAATCGGTGTATTGAAGCGAAATCAAACATTTTCGGATTTTTATGTGAAAACCGTCGATTCTTAGGTTTTTCTAGGCGGGGAATCGATTGCGCACATTCCCAGACCTTGAAAATGCTTCCTTAACCTTTTAGGGAAGAAATCGGTATATTGAAGCGAAATCGATTTCTCGTATAGAAAAACCCCATGTAGGATTATTTTGGTAAAAATTAAAGAACTTGAAATTTTTTGAAAAAATCGTTTAAAAAATCACAACAATTCGGTTTTTTTGCGCCACCCTGTAGAAATTTACATTTTTTCCCCCTAATTCATGGCTCTGATGGAACAATCCTTCCAGCAGCAGATTGAATGGTTTTTTCTAAAGATGAAACGACGTCACATAACCTATCTAACTTATTTCCCAGAGAAAAGAGCGCATTCAACTTGTTTTCTTCGTAAGAGGGATTTGGAACTTTCTTTAAAACATCTTCTTCTTTTTTGAGCACTTCTTTTGGCCGCTCATCTAAACTTTTGAGTATCTTTTCTTGATTCTCAAGAATTTTCTTTTGGACCTAAAATTTAAAAAAAAATTTTTTTATTAAAAAATTTCCAACCTCTAAAAGTTCATTTTTCCAAGAATCATCATGGTGTCCATTTTCGACAGGAACCGCTTTGCGCCTTCTTTTCAGCAAGATCTGATTACTAGGCTCATGCGGTGTTTGGGCTAACCCATTTTTATAGGGTATGAGATCTTGAGTTGGATTTTCACGCTTTCGACTATTTTCGGATGTAACAACAGGGTCATTGCTTGAAGAAGTAGCTGGAGAAATTTGTGCGCTTTCGGCGGGGTCATTGTTAAGTACAGGTTGGACATTTAGTGCTGCAAAACTTCCGTGCTGCTCCAAAATTTGTTGGCCGAGCTGACCTAAAATTAAAAAAAATTTCTTTAACCCAATTTTTTATATCATTACCTAGTTTTGTTAACAGTTGTTTATTGAAATTCTCTCCTTCATCACCATTGCTGTCCCCATTTGGGGTTGTTGTACTGTCAAAAATGCTAGTATTGAAGTTATTGAAGCCCAATGATGATAGAAAGTCTTCAACTTTGATATTTGAAGGGTCGGAGTCGGCCATAACATCGACTGAGCTGGCGCCGGAATCGTGTCGGAAAGAGTCAAAAACACCATTGTGGTCTTCAAAGAGTCGAATAAATTCAGATTCTGCAGCGGAAAATCGACTTCCTGGTCCAACTCGAGTGTTTTTTCCTGGCCTAAACCTATTATCAAAAATTATAAAATAAACAGCGTTTATTAAAAAATGATTTTCGGGTATAATTTTAGGATTCTATCGGGAATGGGGCAGGGTAATATATAGTGTAATATCAATTTTTATACAAAAAAATTTTGCGACAAAAGTTGTCTAAAAATTGACAATGACTAAACAGCCGAAATTATTGCCAAAATGGCCACAAATTAAACTCATTTAGAAATTGACAAAAACTGAAAAGTCTGTCATAATGGACAAAAAATGAAAATCTTTGCCAAAATGGTTAAAAATTGAAAATTTTGGAAAATGGAAAAAAATTAAAAATTTTGAACTCGTAATTAATATTTTTCAGTATCATAATTTGAAAGATACTAAAAATTGTATCTTTCAAATTATGATACTGAAAAAAGTTAATTACAAATTATAGTAATGGGAAAATCAAATTCCCATTACTATAATTTGAAATCAACATTTTTCAGTATCATAATTTGAAAGATACTTGCATTTGTATCTTTTAAATTATGATACTGAAAAAAGTTAATTATAAATTATAGTAATGAGAATTTCTATTTCCCATTACTATAATTTGTAATTAACTTTTCAGTATCATAATTCAAAAGATACTAAAAATTGTATCTTTCAAATTATGATACTGAAAAAAGTTAATTATAAATTATAGTAATGGGAATTTTAGGTCAAAAAATTTGTATTTTTTTAAATTTCAGAAAGTCAAAATTTTACCACCTTCCTCTGCCCGTCTGAAGCTTTTGCCTAGAAGTACATTGAACATTTTGAAGCTTCTTTTTGTACTGTTCCACACTGAATGACGTGGTATAAGTGGCATTCAGCTCGTCCGTGATATCTTTCCAGACTTGCATTTTTCTTTTCCGACCTTCGACATCTTGTGTATGCCGGCTAATATCCGCATAGTGGTCGCGATATAGTTGGACTAGGCGTAAAGTCTGCTCTGGACCCATGACTTGGCTCATTCGGCAAGAGATTTATGCAAATTTTTGAAAAATGGCTAAAAAATTTTTGAAATGTAATTTTTTTAAATAAGAAAAATTACAAAAAATAATAATTTGACTAACAATAAACACGGATATATATTTTTAGCCTCGTAAAAAAGTATAAAAAATTTTATCCAAATTTTGTCCAATCTCAAAAAAGTTGGCACTAGTTCGGATTAGCAACCACAGGGTTTAAAATCCGGAAAATTTTTTTCTACAAATGACCTTTATAGGGCTTTTTCTATGCGGTAAATCGAATTCACGCATTCCCGATGCGTGAAAATGTTTCTTTGACCTTGACTCAGGGTCGGTGTATTGAAGCGAAAATCAAAACTTTTAGTTTTTTTATATAATAATGTATGCTTCTGATGTTTTTCGAATTTTCATCCAATGGTGTTCAAAATTCGCATAATTGTTTCCCGCCATACGACCACGCAGAAATGCATTTAAAAAGTAATAATTTAAAAAGTAATAAAAATTCCCTTATCCCCAGAAACGTCCATTTTTTACATAAAAAGCTAAAATTTTTGATTTTCGCTTCAATACACCCACCTTGAATCAAGGTCGAAGATGCATTTTCACGCATCGGAAATGCACGCATTCGATTAACCGCATAGAAAAACCCCTATAGTGGTTATTTTTAGAATAAATAAATAAAAACTTTTTTCCGGATTTTGAACCCTGTCATTTTGAGTCGCTAATCCTAACTAATACCAAAAAGTTTTGCCCCATCTCGAAAAATATAAAAAAATTCCAAAAATTTTCCCATCCTTCTTAATAAAGCCAATTTGTAAACAAACAATTTATCAAAAAAGCTCAAATTAGGAAATGAACTGAGCGAATATATAACACAAGCAGCGAGACTTTCTATCAAACGAGTTAGCAAACTGATACAAAACAGGAATCGAGAAGCGCGTCATCAAGCAAGCCAAAATCACCAAACCGAGAAGTAATGATGAGCAAGCAAGCAAGCACAAGCAAGTAGCCCGATGGGTTTTCGTTTTTCCTTCCTTCTCTTCTTTCTTCTTCTGCTTCTCCCATGAAAGGGGACGAAGTCCGAGTGGCAAGAATTAGTGCACACACATAATACAAGCTCGGAATAGTTTGATACTTTTCTTCCATTCACTTTGCGTTTATTGCTGCGGGGAGCGCGCATTCTTTTGTGTGAGTTGCTTGTGATGTGATGTCTTGCTACTTTAGACAAGAAGAAGCAGGACACGCCAGGACAACCAACCAACACAGCCACCGGCGTATAAACGTGAAAAACGCGCAAAGTCTGGCGTGTGCTGTGTTGATTTTCCGCGGTTCATGAGAGCTGCTCTGATGGCCGAGCGACTTGTATGGAAGAACGAAAGATGAAGAATAAGAAGGCGAAGAAGAGCACAAACTCGTCTCGTTTTGCTCACACTTGCTCCCCACTGACACTTTAACTACAGAAAAATCAAATTCTAACCAAACCAAGAAAGAAGAAACACCCCGGCTGCTGCGAAAATCTCTCAACCCGGCTCATGTCAACCGTTGATGATCGGTGATTTTTTTTGAGAGTGATGAGTCGCAATCAAAAATATGAGACTACGAAGTGCAAGAATGAAGACTAAAAAGGTACTAGTGGCAAATTGTGTGGAAAATTGTAAGAACAAGAAAGAGGTTTTTGATGTTTTGGGAAAAAGGGAATTTGAACTTATCAAAAAATTACATTGGAATCTAGAAAGTTAAATAACTTGAGGGTAAAAGGCTTTGGCTAGGCTTGGCTTAGGCTAGGCTTAGGCTTAGGCTTAGGCTTAGGCTTAGCTTAGGCTAGGCTTAGGCTTAGCTTAGGCTTACAAGGATTGCTCACTAGGTGCAATACCCCTATGATAAAACCACTTAAACAGGGTGAAACTACATGAAAAACTAGTAATTGGCAAAAACATCAGTCAAAAATCTCAACTGGATCACTAAGTTTTCATGTATTAGATGAAAATTGACCGTGAAAATTGCCCTATGAAAATTGAAAAATACGCCTAGTACCGATTTTTGTCAAAAAGTCTTAAAATTTTTTAACAAAATCCTATCTATACTCTTCTTTGACTCAAAACTCGACCACTATTTCGTCTGCTTAAGTTGCTTTACCCTTACTAGCCCTCCTTGTAGAACCACACAAAAAGATTATCGGCTCAAGTACACATTGCCGATAAGCTGCGAGCCAACACTAGTAAGCATAAGGCCAAAAACGCAAGTGCACTTTCTTTCAACTTTCTAGTTGCTTGATTTCTTGCTTAAAGAAGTCATAGACTTTGTCTCCCTGGAGAGCTAACATTTAAGCTTCTTTTCAAAAACTCAAGAATATTTCAAGAGAACAAGAAAGGTTGCTTAGTTTTAAAAGTTAGAGTGAAAAAAAAGAAAAATAATGGGTCCTAGACAAAGTTTTTTGTCAAGTGCCAAGTTGGGAAAGGGAAAAATGACCTTTTTTCCTAATTTTTCAATTTTTTCATAGTTGAAATTTTGACTCCCTCCCCCAATAGCTATGTCACTGTCCCAAAATAAAATTTGAGAAAATCTAGTCAAAATATCCTAATCACATATTCTCGAAGAAGACAGACTAAACACACTAATTCTTAACTTAAACTCGACATTCTTCCTGTGCCTCCGACCTAGTTAATTTTCTAATCAGATCGCTGCTGCACAAAAATCTTCTCTCCTAACAGAATCAACCAACTTGAGTCGAGCATCTATGAAGAAGGATCTATCTATCTCCTTGCGGCAGATAGACTAAATCAAATCGAATCAAACCAGCCGGGTTGAAGACAAGAATCCCAAGCGCATGTTCCCTTCCAAACGTAACACACTTGCAATTCACCCGAAGAATGAAGATATTTAGGAGAGATGATGGTTAGCGCTAGATAAGCGCCACACTTGTTCGAGGAGCCGTTTCGGCTGATGCGATGCAACGACTCGGATAGTCTTTTTCTTCTTCTTCTTCGACGTCCTTGTCGTCTTGTTCTTCAGTTTCGGCTTCTTGCTCTGAAGAAGAAGACGAAGAATTTTCTTGTTTTGGGACCTTCTTCTTCATCCACTCGGAACTTGCGGACCAACGATAAATGAAGACGGTGGTGGAGAAGTGGGGGAGAAGGACTCACGCTGACTTTTTATTAGGCTGGTTTTGGTTTTCATACGTGGAGATAGGGACAAATAGGGGAAGAAGAAGAATGTTTAATGCTGCTTGCGCGACATTAAACATGAGAAAATTATGAAAAAAACTTTGAAACTTTTTGAACTTATCAAAAGGATTATAGTGAAAGTACAAAAAACACTTTTCGTCATTTTGTTCATTTGTGACAAGGAGACAAATTTTCCGCCCATAGTCTCATTGTCTGAGTCACATTCTGAATCTCAATGGGACTTTGAGACAAGTTTGTCACTATGAAGTTATTCTCGCACTCAAAATTCGCATATTTCTGGCTGATACAAGGATTGTCATCTTAGGGCCGCCACTAATACGTTCGGACGGCTCTCGAGCGGATTTTAGTTCACTAATAACTTCACTAATTGCGTTCGGAAACATTACTAATAGGCGTTCGGACGCGTTCTGAAACGTTCGGACGCGTTCAGAAACGTTCGGATGCGTTCGGGCGCTCGTCCGAACATTTCCGAACGGCAATTAGTAAAAGTAGTACCGGTAGTATCGGTAGTACCGGTAGTACCGGTAGTACCGGTACTACCGGTACTACTTTTACTAATTGCCATATGAAAATTAGTAAAAGTAGTACCGGTAGTGCCGCTCGCTACCAAAATGCAAATTTTAACATAAAAAGATGTTTAAAAGCAAAATTTTTTTATATATTTAAAGGGGGGTCCAGATTAGGGTCGAGTAGAATTAATTTTTTTAACAAGCGACCCTTTAGGGGTAATTTTATGCGAGAAATAGATTGCTCGCATCGAAAAATTTTGAAAAATTTTTCGGGGGTCAAAAAATTGAAAAAATGCATCAAAATTAGGGGTAATAAGTTTTAACCCCAACAAAATTATTTTTGGGGGTAATTTTATGCGAGAAATAGATTGCGCGCATCGAAAAATTTTTCGGGGGTCAAAAAATTGAAAAAATGCATCAAAATTAGGGGTTGTAAGTTTTAACCCCAACAAAATTATTTTTGGGGGTAATTTTATGCGAGAAATAGATTGCGCGCATCGAAAAATTTTTCGGGGGTCAAAAAATTGAAAAAATGCATCAAAATTAGGGGTAATAAGTTTTAACCCCAACAAAATTATTTTTGGGGGTAATTTTATGCGAGAAATCGATTGCGCGCATCGAAAAATTCTGAAAAATTTTTCGGGGGTCAAAAAATTGAAAAAATGCATCAAAATTAGGGGTTGTAAGTTTTAACCCCAACAAAATT
>OZJO01030480.1:0-10199 GCA_900406225.1 Acrobeloides nanus | reverse complement strand
CTTGAAAATGGACTTCATTCAATCAACCTTTCTCTTGTTATAGTTGTCCTGAAATTCGCATAATTCTGCACACCGTTTTCGTTCGTACAAAAGCAGCGCCATTCTCCGAGTTGATCTATTAAGACAAGAAATTGTAATCGACGAAGTTGTTTCATAGAAATTGAGAAAGTTGGAGGAAGAAGAATGTCTACCGTATTTGACCGTCAAGAGGACAAAGTCATGATGTGCCTCGCTTTTGGAATCCAAGATTTAGAAAACGACGAATTGCTGGAAATGTGGAAGGCGCTGCAGGAATTGGACTGTTCTACCGGTCTTTCGGGTGATTCGGACGAATGGAGTCAAGAGAGAAGCGTTTCATGCTCTTTATGTCAATGCCGAACTCCAGATATAAAGTCTTGGAAAACTTAGGGTTCTATCTTTTAAACTATGTTTATGTAATGACTTTTGGAACAACCCTCAATATCAATGAAATTTTTGTATTATCCATGCATAAGAAATTTTATATCGAATGTAGGAAATAAATAAATAATAACTTGCTTTAAACTATGGGATATTCCCCGAATAAAACTCTGCAACGATCTTAAAAAGTACAATTTTGCATAATTTTTTTCATGTCAAATATTTTTTCATGTCATTGTTTCTCTTTCCATACTAACTGCTCGCAAAAGTTGGTTAAATGCAAAATCTTTTTGACTCCTTTCGCGGAATAGTTTTTCAGCCTTTTCTCTTGAGCATTCATTTTTCTAAAAAATTATCGTTAATCTATCTATCTGTAAGATGGAAAATACCTTTGACAGACAATAAATACAAACTTCTGGCAAAACGACTTCAGAAACGTAATGAAGTTCAGTCAATAAGGACATTTTTGGCAATTTTGTACACAGTGTAATCCATTTCCTACAAGATAATTTTTTGTAAAAAACAAATTAGGCTTACTGAAATTCCGTAACAACTTGTTCCAGTTCTTGGTAAGACAAGAGATCACCTATATTCACAAATATATAGTAAAAAATGCGCAAGCTAGTTCACATTGTTGGGAGGCACGGTATCATGGTCAAAAAGTTGGAATTTTATCTCCGAAAACATCCTATTAGGGGTATTTTAAAGCGAAAGAACACATTGATGATGTTATTTTTGCATAAAAATCAATAAATAATTCTGAAAAACTTCAATTTTTTATAGGCCTTTTGTGTATTGACGTTCTAAACCTTATCTCTAATAAACTGTATTCCAAGTTCTACCCTTCCTTGCTTAACCATAATTGCACCGTACGCAGTAGCCAGGGAAACAATAGCGACGAGGGTGGGAACAGGCAGGGAGCTATTTTAATATATCCCTAATAGGATGTTTTCGACTGATTTTAGGAGAAAAATTTCGACTTTTTGACCATTATAATGCCTTCCAACAAATGAACTAGCTCCAAAATGCGTTTTTTACTTACCGCAATTAAACGAAATTTCTAAATTAGATGAGATTGGCCGTTTGTAATTATTATGCCGTTCACTAGGAACCTTTTGATTCCAAATACTTTCCATAAACTCGCGAGCATCCTCAGTTAACATTGCATCGCGGAAAGGAATTTTGTTTTTCTTTATATCTAAAATGCATTTTTCCTAATCATTACTCTTTTCCGTATACCTAATGATTCAGATCTAGATCGTACGGGAATCGAACTCGAGGTTGCTATACTCGTGCGAACAATTTTTGCTTCCACCTCTTCCATCTCCATATCATAAGAATTCCCATTCAAAGTTGCATGTGTTGACTCATTACCCGTATCTACCGTGTCATCCAATGACATATTGCTCACTTTCTCGGCGCTTATATCATCGGATTTGAACAAGAGAAAATGTTGTACGTCGAGAAGCGCCTTGTGCAGTTCTGGATTCGACTCTTCTACTTGTTTACATAGAAATGAGATTTCATTAAAAGAAAGATGACATAGCTCAGTCAGTAAAATCGTTCTAGTCACTTCAGGTTCTTCTAGAGGAAATAAACTAATGCAAGCGCTAGTTGCATCAATGGCGCGAACCTGAAAGAAAAAAGAATTATAAAAAATTTGGTACTATTCCACTTTGGGGGACGAAAATTTTTTTCGAAAATGACCCCCTAGGGGTCTCTTTATGCGAGGACTCCAAGTTTCGCATTACCGAGACACGAAAACCTTTGCTTTAGCCAGAAATAGGGCATGTAATTCTTGGGGATGTAATCCCAGTACTCTTCTCAAAAAAATTTTTTTCTCCAAATTGGCTGATTTTTGGTACTCGGGGATTTTCGGGCACGACAAGTCGATTGGCGTCCCGAGTTCCGAAAAAATTTTCGTGACCCCCTATCGAGGTACCCCATGTGAAATTTTTTGGACCTCGGGACTTGTGCCAATCGATTTCTCGTGCCCGAAAAAATCCTCGAGTACCAAAAATCAGCCAATTTGGAGAAAAATTTTTTTCGAGAAGCGTACTGGACGTGCACCCATCTTTAACGAAGACATGCGCGGAAACTTGATTCCAGAAACTATAAAGCATTTGTTGGTGGTCACCAAAAGCTTCTCGCCACACAAGTTCTTTGAGATAATCGTCGTAATGCTCGATCTGATTGAGAACGTAGGACTTCTTGAAATTATGTTGGATTTTTGCTACTTAGATTCGATATTCTGTGGAATAGCACCGGGGATGTACATGCCTATTTCTGGTTAAAGCAAAGGGGTTTTGAATTTCGGGATTTGCGAAATTTGGATTCCTTGCATAAAAATACCCCTAGAGGGTCATTTTGTAAAAAAACTTTTTTTAATTTTCATCCTCCAAAGTGGAATAGTACCAAAAATTCAAATTTTAAATCATACCAAAGCCGGCCATTTTCCTTTACTTTCATTTTTGACCATTACTATGTCATCAGGACGGAAAAATACCCGTGAATGTTCCGGCTCTGGAGAATTCTTTTTTAGCTTTTTAGAAGCGGGCATAGTGAGAGTAGATGAAGATCGACTAGATGAGTTCATATGTGAAGAAGTTGATGTAGACGGAGAAATACTATTAAAGCTATGAGTATCGTTGTTATTTAAAGCGTCTGAGCCGATATCCAAAGTTAAAGGTGTTTCACCACGTACAATACGAAGAGCTGCGTTATAAGCTTGTTTAAGATCTTTTGAAGCGTTTGCTGGTAGCTAAATTGTAGATTTAAAATGGAACAGGGACGTAGCCAGAAAAAATTTCGGAGAGAGCTGAAGTGTAAAATTTTTTAGTTGTTTTGGTCGCCGCATTCCGCGCTTTTCGTTAAAAAAACAAATCAGCGCCAAAAATTTTTTGAAGGTGCTTGTTTTGAAGCTGAAAATTACGCTTTGTGGTGAAAATTTGCCAAAATTTGGGCTTTTTTGGTGAAAAGATCGCCTATTTTAGTGAAAAAACTTGGAAATTTTGGTGAAAAATCATAATGGAGGACCATTAGGATTTTTAAAAAAATTACACAAATTTGAACAAAAACATAAGGGGGGAGGAGATCAAGAGGGAAATTTTTTAATTTTTCGAATTTCGGGGGGGGGCTATAGCCCCCTGGCTACTCCACTGAAATGGAAATGCAAAAAACATACTGGATCACTTTCCTTAAACAAAATCACAGATTTAGGCATCGCTTTGAAAATCGGAGATTTTCCATTTGATGGCAAGAAACAATATGTAACTTTTTTTGGATAGACATTCTTGATAATAGCCGGCCAAAGTGGAGACTTTCTATATGGAACCCAAACAATATCACCACTTTTAAGCAAACCTAAAATGTTAGTTTAAAAATTTAGTTAAACAAATACAACGCACCTGGTGTGTTAGTTTGACTCGCTGAACCTCGACGGCCCATCTCCTAGACAACGGCTGACTTTTGGATATAGAATCCTAAATTCAAAAGTCATCCACTTATGTATTATAAATGACTATGAAAGTCGAAAATATCGACAGCATAACGCTATAAATCCACGAATGCCAATTCTAGCGCCAAAACAAAACGATATTGACGCATTTGTATATATGAATTTATCCATTTTCATAAAGTGTAATAAATAAACTCGTTTTCGTATAGTCCGTTTCAGCCCCAATTATAAAAAAGCTGGACCCAAGATTTAAAGTCCGAAGTTAGCATCCCGTCCAATCTGGCAAGTTAAGCAACGTTGGGCTCGCAGGTTCGATCCCACTAGGGAAATTTCAATATACAAAAAAACTTTCCTTACAAATAGAGCAAAAATTTTTTGCTCTAAGGAAAGTTTTTTGTAGATCAAATTTTTGCCCTAGTGGGATCCACTCGGCATTGGGCTGCGTCGCGCGACATCGCATGGTCAGTACTTGCGACACAACTATAAACGACATGGGAACAATTTTCTCGCTATAAACGCAATTGCCTTGTAACATTTTCAATTTTTGATCTTCTTCAGTTTTAGCTATGGGGACATTTTTGTGCGACCTCTGAATTTTATATATTTTTCCATAAGATAATAGGGGAGAGTCTGCAAACTTTGTATAACTCAATCTAATTTTTGTGGTAGGTTTTAGTGCACTAAAAGACATCTTTGGGGGTCCGATTTTAGGGACTTTTGAGAAAAACGCAATTTTTTCAGCAAAGACATGGTATTTGTGGGAAAGTTGATATACCTTTACGTAGCGCAGATCACCAGCTTTCCAGCGACACATCGATTATAAAAATCGGATTTAATTAAGATACACTTTGTCAATTAAAACTTTTGGGAAAAATGGAATTATAGCCAAATGGCTCATGTGCGTATCTCAGGAACCACGAAGACTACGAAGCTAACGCCAACGGTGTTTGCATTCACTCACCGAGTATATAAAAAAATACTAGTCGGGGTCGGGCGAAAACTTTCAAACTTTGTTGCCTAGCCCATCTTCGAGAAAGTGTCTCTTAATCAATTTGAATAGCATTATTTAATAAAGAATGTTTATTTCAAAGCTCTTATACCAAACATAAAGATTGAAATATCAAATAATTATTAGACACAGCCATTATAAAAGGTGGTGTGTTGACTATAAAGGTTAGTAAATAGAATAAATTTAGTACTTATTTAGAATACCCTTTCTGAGGAATATGCCCTTTAGTCGGCTCAAAATTCGCATAATTTGAACTTCAAAAAGTAGTATAAAAAGCGCTAAATAGGCACAGTTTTCACCGGAATAGGTGAAAACTGATGAAACGAAGAAAATAGAACGATACGAATGAAACGAAACCAAATTCAGGGTTTTCGTGTCAATATTCAGACAAATTCAAACCCGTTTCCGGACGCCGTCTGAAAGTTTTTTCGTACATTCCATTTTGGTACATTCTAATGATCGCAGGTCTTAATTAATGTCGCACCCTGTAAATTGAGGCTTAACTGTAAATACAATTTTGTCTCTAAGAACATACAATAAAAGATATTTTTATTGCACGTGCACCTTGTTTAGAATACCTCCTCGGTGTAACCCACAGAGGAGATCTTTTAAATAAGTACCCTAAATTTGATGGCATCAAATAGAAATCCGTTTTTAAGGCAATATATGAGGTTAGAGACTTTTAACAGCGAGATAATAAATTCTATACAAATAATAAAACCTCTACATAAACATAAAAATCAATCTGAAAGCATGAAAAACCCGTTTAAACGCGAAAGATTTCAGTTCATAAGAATGTATAATATCTCAATTAATTCATAAAATCGTGAAGAATATAACATAAAAAATTAACGCACACGAGATTATGCATTCGAGTTATTTGTACAATCGAATAATTAGAAAAAGGTTAGAAGATCATAAACTAATATCGATGATTTGTTATCCCATTAGCCGCTTCATCAACATGAAGACATAGTCGAAAGTTGTGAAGCTCACACCAGCTGCAATCGGCCCTTTGATCCAGTTCATACTTAATCCTTTATACAGTCCTCTTCTGAAGCCTTCATATTTCCAAATTTTATACAGCGTCTTTAGGATGTTCTGGTTGGGTGGCACGTGTCCGGTTTGCATTCTTCGTCTTACTATATCCAATGGGTAGGATGCAGTTTGTCCAACGGCACCAGCGAATCCACCAAATATAAATCGTACAAATGGGTGCAACGGCGTTCCATCTTCTAAAAAATCATACATGATGAGCAAAACAAACTCCACTTTTGCGTTTTTTGGTGAACAATTTTCAAAATTTTTTTCAAAAATCACCTATAAGGGGTATTTTCATAAAATTTTTGAAAATTTTTCGCCAAAAAATGCAAAATACGTTTTTTACTCACCCTGTAATCATACAAATTAAAGCTTACCTGAATATAATAACTTTAGTGTATTGTAGGTAAAGAAAGAACAACCTGCATAAGGAATAACACCTACTATTGTAGGTAGCATACCACGAAAAAATGTTAAAATTCCCTTTTCTCTATACTCTTAAAAAGGACAATGCAATTTAACAAAAAAAAAATCAAAGTTACCCTTGATAAATACAGCACGCAAATTTTCATACTTATCTTTCGGATAAACAGATAATCTAGCTTTGGCCGTGTCCAACGGATAAGTCAATATAGTGGCAGTCACTCCAGCTAGAGATCCGGCGATGACTCGTTTAACAGGAGTTTTCCTAAAAATGAATAGTTCAAATCAACATCAGTACTGTTTTAAACACACATTCTAGCAAATCTCATCTCCTGTGGGGTGGAAGAGATCACTGAATTTTCAAGCCTTCGGCTTGAAAGTGCTAAGTGGTCGTCATTTTTGGAAAAATTCAGCGTGAGTGGAGGATAGAATTCCACCCCTTTGCCCATGTATGGTGGTATAAAGTGATGGCAGTTTAGATAGCACCATCAAAAAGTTAGTCCGCAATCACGCACAGATATACACATTTTATTTAAGATACGAATTTCATAAAAACTCCAGTTTACTTACTCATTCTTATCCACCTCTAAAAGAGAATTGAATTTTTCATGTGCGGCAAATAGAAGAGATCCATAAGGTACTACTCTAGCCATTGTAGCAGAATTGCCTCGAAATAGAGCAAAAAATCCCTGAGTTCGATAGGTTACTTTCACAAACTTCATTGCAGATTTAAATGAATACCTTCTTGAATCCGACACTAAAAAGCTTTGAATTTATCAATCGATTTTTGTAAATGACAACCCCCTCAAAAATCTGGATCAAATTTATATCGATAACAGTAACGTAGCCAGACCGCGCCTTAGACCATTTGGCCATCAACAGCGGACTTTTTGTATTTTATGGGCGGAAACGGACTATAGTGCAGCGGATAAGGAAGTTGATCGTCCGATCGGGCAAGTTAAGCAACTTTTAGATGGCCAGGTTCAATCCCCTTAGAGTAAAATTCTTAATTTTCAGGGAACAAAAAATGTTTGCTCCATAAAAAATTCTTCAAAATCAAAAGTTTTACCCTAGCGGGATTGAACCTGTCAGTCTATACGTAAATGACAACCCCTCCAAAATATAGATCAAGTTTACATCGCTAACAGTAGCGTAGCCAGACTGCCTTGGCAGTCTGGCTAGCTCATAGGTGTAAGGGGGAGGGTGGATGGCTCAGAACGGATGCGGTACGTTTAACGAACTTTTTTAGTCACGCCAGTAGCGGAAATTTTTGGGAGGGGCTACCTGAAAAATTGTCAATTTCCCTTATGTTTTTTTTCCAAAATTTTTGTAAAATTTGGGTCAAAACATACGGGGGACCAAGGCAATTTTTCCGAGTTGTTCAAAAAAATTGTCGAAAATCACCTTGGTCCCCTTTATGTTTTTTGTGCCAATAGGCGAGAATTTTTTTATATTTCCTTACATTAAAGCAAAAAAAAATTGGGGCAGCAAGCGAAAATTTTTTGGAAATTGCTTGTTTTTATGCTGAAAATGCTCCGAAAACTAGAAATTTTGTTTTAACAAATGATAAATTTTGACCATTTTTAGTAGAATGGGGGAATTTTGGAGAAAAACCAGTGCCGTAGGCAAAAATTTTTTGTTGAAAAAGTTTGTTTTTAAGATGAAAATGATCAGGAAAATAGGATTTTTGAACCGTATGCCGCTTGCGGTACATTTTCATTTTTCGGGCCTCATGCGGCAGTATCAGAGTGGACGGCATCTATTCCCTAAATTTCTATGCCTTAGCTACTTATGGGCTCCATGCCGCTCTGAAATCCAAGAAGTCAAAAATTTTCCTAATGGTACCTCTTGATTTTTTGACTAAAAGGTCGCCAAATTTTTTTTAGTGCCCTTATATAATTTTTGGCCAATCTTGGGCCGGAAAAAACATAAGGAGATAACTAAAAAATTTTTTAATTTTTTCAGGTTCGGAGTGGAACCGCTCCGGATACCCTCCCCCCTTAGCTATGCCACTGATTGTTAGGGGAGGAGAGAAAGCTTTCCCTTTGTGCCATTGCCCCCTTTAAAAAATCACTCTCCAATAAAAAGATATTTCTTACCTTGAAAATTAATTTTAGTCCTATCTAGTGGAGCGATCGTGGTCTTAGCTAATGCGCCAGCAATTGCACCAGCGATCAACGCGGACATTGTATGATTGTTACTCTGAAAAAGTATAAGTTAAAAAAACAAAACAAAAAAAATTTACTTTCGGTTCCATTATATGAGCGGCATGTACCCAGATATTCTATAGAAAAATGCTCATACAACCTTAAAATTTTTCAAGTAAACGAAGAAAAAAAATGAAAATTTGTCAAATGTTTTGGATCAAATCTTAAACATAAACAATGACATAAAAAGTAGTGTCTGATAAATAAACGTGACTCGGTTTTGGCTGCTTTTTGAGCTGTTAAAAGTAAAAACAGCAGACACAAGGTCCAAAGTGCATGCAAAGCACAGCGAATGCTCTCTTTTCGCATACTTGTTTAAAAAAAAATTAAATTTTGCGGGAAAAATGCCAAAAATTTGGCAATTCGTTCAAGAGCTTATAAAAAAATATATAACCTTTTCCCAAGTTTCAAGTATTTTTTATTATTATTTAAATCAAATTGTACAAAAAATCGGTACTACTTCGGATTAACGACCGCGAATGATGGAAATTTTTTCAAATCAAGCATTTTAGGGGAATTTTTATGCGAGAAATCGGGTACTACTATCGATTAGCGACCGCATTGAACGTGAATTTTTTCGAAAAATTTTTTTTCCGATTTTCTTGTAAAAACCGACTTTTTTAGGGTAATTTCTAAGCGAAAAATCGATTGCGCGCATTTTCGAAGCATGAAAAATTACATTTGACCCTGAAAATCAGGGTAGAACTGAGTTTCGACGCAAAAATTTTTTTCTGTTGGTTTTTAGAAGAAAATAAGAAAAAAATTTTCGCGTCGAAACGCAGTTCTACCCTGATTTTCAGGGTCAAACTTAATCTTTCACGCTTCGAAAATACGCGTAATCGATTTTACGCCTATAAATTACCCTAAAAAGTCGGTTTTTACAAAATCGGAAAAAAATTTTTTCGAAAAAATTCACATTCAATGCGGTCGCTAATCGATAGTAGTTACCAGAAATCGATTACGTGCATTCCCGAAGCGTGAAAACGAATACTTTTCTTGAAAATGAGCCTTTTATACAAGGGGAGGGGGAAAAGTCTATGCGTAAGGGGCAGTATATCCTCGCCTAAGAGGACAAAGTCCTCGCTAAGGGGACAAAATCCTCACCAAGGAAAAAATTGATTGTTATAGCGCTAGCTAGCTAATTTCGATTTTTGTGGGTCCGTCGTACTTTCGTACAATAGCTTGTGGCGACCCTAAAAACCAGGGTCATGTAAGGGCGCGTTGCAGCAAAATCTATTCCGTTGCAACGCTCTCTAGCATGAGCGTTGCAACCGGTCGCCCACAGGGGGCTATCTACGTGAAAAAAATATTTTTGGTCGTTTTTGAGAAAAATGGACTTCTTGATTTTTCGCATAAGTACGATGATCTAAAAAATTTTTCGTAAAAATTCTTTTACCATTCGATAGTACTCACGAGTACTAACTAATAACACAAAAAATACGGCATTAGAAGTTTCCTTTCTGTCATAAGGAAATTCAGTAAGAACATTGTTCTGTACAGAGGGAGACAAAAGTCCTGACCCAGGCGGCCAGGGCCGTATCCAGGATTTGGTTTGGGGGGCTTGAACATGAAAAAATGCATTTTTCTAAAGGGGGGGGGTGACTTTTACCACTTATTCTCGGTGAAAAATTTTTTTGTTGAAAAAACATGTTTCTAGGGGTAA
>OZJO01030476.1:2817-19825 GCA_900406225.1 Acrobeloides nanus | reverse complement strand
TCTACTACAACCACCAAGCCAACTACGACGTCGACAACCACTACTCCAACCATATCTACGAGCTCTGTTACAACCACCAAACCAACTACGACGTCAACAACTACTCCAACTACAATAACTGTCCCAACTTGTCCTCCCGGAGGTACATGGTCAGCTTGGTCCACTGGCACGTGTAATGACACTTGTGGAATGTGTGGAAGCTTAACTCAAACAAGAACATGTTTATCTTCGGCGAATGGCTGCCCTTGCACGTAAATCCTTAAATAATCTTCAATTCAAAATTATGAATTTATAGAGGAGCAACAACTCAGATTAATGGTAATTGCGGATCTCCTGTTTGCACTTTCCCTAGAGGTGACTGTTGTTCTGGAGCCACTAAACAATTTGTCAATAGCACATTCCAATGCGTAAATACTACTCAAGTAGTAACCACAACAACAATATCACCTAATACAACCACTATAGCATGTCCCGTTGACGGGACATGGTCTGCATGGGGAACGGCTTCCTGTAATGACACGTGTGGGCTATGTGGATCAGGCATTCAATCAAGAACTTGTCTTTCTAGTAGTACTGGATGTCCATGCACGTAAGTAACGAAAAATTGATCATAGTATGAATCATCAATGTTCAAAAAATTACTCAGTTGCTTCAGTCCCTTGGCTATAAGACCAGTTATTTATGCTCTTCAGATCTTTAGGCCCAAGTGTTGGGATAGGGGGTAGTCCTCAACACCTCTGCTTCACTGCAACTAGAGGTAAAATGGCCTATAAACTAAGTGGAGCACAATTTATGAAACTAATATTAGCTCTTTTTAGAGGCGCAACTACGCAAAGTGTATATTGTGCACCTGCATTATGCATTTTTCCAAGACCAGTATGTTGTTCATGGGCTACTCGACAAGTGGTCAATGGCTCATTTCAATGTGTCCAAACCACTGGATAAAAATCTTATTTATTAATGTACGTCAAACAAAAAAATAAAAAAATGCATCAAGTCTATAGATGCCATAGATTCAAATTTTTTAATTCCCTTGATCATTCTGTTGATCTTTGAAATTGACATGTTCATGTAGTTTATGTTAATAGTCTTTAATTATGCCTTTTCGCCATATATTGTTCATTTTGTATTATTAGATAATTTTATTTATAGTTTTATTTATTTAGTAGAGACCTGATCGAGGCGAGGCCTCGACCGAAGATCCTCGATTTTTTTAGCCGACCAAGGATTACATAGGACCGAGGAAGACCAAGGATTTAATCTTCGGTTTCAAAAAATGATTGTTAGTCAGCTAAAAATGATCAGAAAATGACGATTTTTATTGGAAAAAATGGCAAATTTAGGATATTTTTGTTGAAAAAATGAATATTTGTTAAATTTTGATCAAAAACCATCATGGGTTGGCAAGGGAGGAGTCTCAGCCCCCTGACTACTCATGGACCTAAAATTGAGGGGGAACTACTGCATGGACCCCGCTGAACATTTGAGGTGGTCAAAAAAAGGTCTGCAAGAGGATGAGTCTCCTCCTGACCACTCACTCATAGACCTAAATTTGGTGGGGGACCACCTCATCGGGAGCCCCCTCCTTCCCCCCCCCCCACCTTGCCGATTTTCAGAAAATCGATTTTTCTGTTGCACTAGTCCTTTAAAACGGAGGACAAGGAAAATCAAGGATTTTTCCCTCGGTTCTTCAGTCTCGGTCAACTCGTACCCTCGGTTTTTTGAAAAATCCGGTCCCTAGTATTTAGTATGGGGTCGTCCAGATATTAAGTTATCACTTTTTGGAGATTTTGGACCCCTCGATTTTAGACCCTTCTCCCTAAGTTATCATTTTGGTTATCCCCCTCCCCTACATGATAACGTAATATCTGGGCGACCCCTATTTATGCTGCCTTTTTACATTTTGCCTTGTGTTTTTCTCCTATTCGGGTTATAGTTCACCGGTATACTATGCACCACAATAAAATTTTTTGGACTTAAAACTTTTTTACTTAAAATATGTGTATTGGGGAGGTGGTGGATGGGTGGTATATTGACCAAGAATGCACCCGATTCTCAATATACAGGATCATTCAGCACTTTTATAAGAAACGTAGCAAAACTTTTTGCCCCGTTTTTTGTAAAGAAAGTTTTTAACATCATAAGGTTTATCCTAGTAGGAATCGAACTTGCAAGATCATTGTTGCTTAACTTGCCAGATCATACGGTCAGTTTCTTAGACCACTTGGCCATTAATAACGGTCTTCGGCTTAGGCTTTATCTTAGACTTGGGTTTAGACTTATAGTTAGGTCTAGGCTTAGTTGTAGACTTAGATTTGGGCTTAGGCTTATCTCTTAAAATGCATATGGTGCAGGAGCAAGTGCGCAAAATCCATCTTGAAAGAGAGGGTACGATCCCCGGAGGTTAGAATTTATTTAAAAAAAAGGTTGTTGAGTGGCCGGACAACGATGAGTGGCACCTTCAATCTGAACTTTTTGCGGGTTTATTCTATTTAAAAAATTTTTTCAATTTTGTAAAAAATTTTTTCTACAAATTTGATTTATGATGTTTTCTTATGTTTGATTAATCGTTTCAATAAACAAATTTTTATTGAAATTCAGGCAAAATTCGTATATTTTCGCATTTCTCTTCTCCAAAGAGTTTTTTGAGAAAAATGAGCCTAATGAATTCCAAAACACATATTTCTATTTTCAAACAACACCCGTTATTCATCCAATTGGCCAGCCGACCTCATTTCCCTCCAATGTGGCCCATTTCGACATCCAGTAAACAACCTTGTCCCATAAATACATTTCATAAAAACTTGCCCAGCTCACTGTTGTTTCTCGTCGTTCTCTTTTGAACTTGGTTGAGCCCGTCTCGTCCACTTTTTGCGCACGCATTAATTTCCATCAATGAATCAGTATATGCGCCAGCCGTTTCCATTTCCTCCTACCAACCACTCCAAAAATTCATCTATCCCAAAATAGGTCAACTCGACGATCGACTTCTTCGCAAGTGCAAGGATTTGTGTTGACCATCGGTTTTCTAACGTTTTTGATTGTTATGTTATATTTGTGGAGTGGGATTTTTGCGGTTTTTGGGTATAGGATTTTTTCAAAAAAAGATTAAAAATTATTTTAAAAATAACCATGTACTTCAAAAATTTGGTCTCATAAATTTTTTTCACATAAATTAATGCTACCATTGCGCGGAAAAATGCCGAAAAGGTACAGGTAAGGGTCAAAATTTAAAAAAAAGTGCGCCAATCGACTCAGCTCGCCGAGCGCTTCAAAAAGTACCATATCATCTCTTTTGTGTTTTGACCCATGGCCGATTGGCTAACGTGCTCGGCCTTCACTCATATAGCGCGGGTTCAATCCCGCGCCCAAAATTCATTTTTTTATTTTGTTGGCCAAATTCTTGAAAATTTTTTCATATCCACATTTTTATGCGGGCGCATTATTTTTTCATGAAAACTATTGAAAAAATCGAAAAATCTCAACAAAAAAAAAATAATTTTTCCAATTTTTACACAAGTTTTCATGGAAAAATAATAGCGCTATCGTGTTCCTCACATAAAAATGTAGATATGCACAAATTTTTATGACTTTTGACAACAAAATAAAAAATGACTTTTGGCCGCGGGATCGAACACACGCCATGGCGCGCCATATGAGTGAAGGTCGAGCACGTTAGCCAATTGGCCATGCTCAAACCCCAAAACCCTCACGATATAGTACTCGTTTTGAAGCTCTCGGCAAGCTAAATCGATTGGCGAAACTTTTTTTAAAATTTTGACCCCTGCCTGCACCTTTTCGGCAATTATCCATCGACGTGATTTATCATTCTCTAAAACCTTTAAACGGCACCCATATCGTCATAAAAATCTTAAGTTTTGAATTTAGTCAATAACTCTTTATCCACTAGACTATGAAGACCAGTTTATAGTGCCAGGTTGGATCCCCTCAAGCTTATTTAAATTATAAATAGCTCAAAATTTTTGTACTTGTGTAAATTTTCATGCTGAACAAGATTTTGAAGATTCTTTTAAATTTTGGCTAATTATTGTCCAAAAATAAGGCAAAAAATTTGTCATAAAAAATTTATGCTACCGTCGTGTTCAGCATACTCGAAAACTTTTAAACGACACCCATATCGTCATTAAAATTTTACGATTTAATTTTTATGCTAGCCATTTACCACTTGACTATGAATACCAATTATACGGACAGGTTCGATCTTCTTAGGGTCACTTAAAATAAAATTAGTTGAAATTTTTTGCACTTGTGCAATTTTTCATGGAGAACAAGATTTTGTAATTTTTTTGAATTTTGATCAAATTTTGACAATGAAAATGGGACCTAAAATGTGATCAAAAATATAAAATTTCTTTAAATCCTGTTCTGTAAGAAAAATTATGCAAGTGTAAAAATTTTGAGATATTGTTGAAAAAAATTTTCCTGCGGTGATCGAACCAACGTTTATAAATTACTGCATAGCTTAGTGGTAAGTAGCTTGACACAAATTTTAAAATATCATATTTCTATGGCCTGATGGGTGTCGTTTAGAGCTTTAAAAGGGTGTTGAACACGATGGTGATATTGGTTTTGTATGATAAATTTTGTGTCACATGTTCCTGCACTATAAACTTTTATGAACAGGAATTTCCCTATGTAAAGTTATAGTTTAATTGTTCAAAAATTCTTTGCACGCTTTATCGCTTTTCATTATTCTCATAAAAACCTATTTTTATGGCACTAACCATAGTTGGCACGTGTTGACCTAGTTGGCACGTATTGACATTTTTATAGTTTTTTTAATTTCGGGTTAAGAAAAATTTTTTATTGATTCCATTCTCTTGATATTTATCATTTTCTAGAAAATTTCTCTTGCGTACTAAATTTCACAAACGGAAATTTATCATTGTATTATCTAACTTAGCCAAAGTTTGATCAAAGGTCAAGTTTAAAAATGGTGAAAGTGCACACGTTGGGAAATTCTCGAGTAAAATTTTTATAAGTTAAAAGCTTAAAGCATAAGCCCAAGCTTAAGACTACGTCTAAACATAAGCCCAAATCTAAGAATAAACCTAACAAGGGACATTCACCAGGTGATACTCCCAGTTTTTTTTAAAAACGACTTTAACTGGTTCTATAGGCCCTAGTAGTTACGGAAACATCAAAATTAGAGTTCCCTAGTTCGATTTTTGGGGGTAAAAATCGATTCAAAATTTTTTTAAATCGAAAGAAATTGTGTAAAAAAAGAAGTGACGTGGTGGGAACCGAACCTGGGCCTAACAAAACACAATAATGCAATCTAACCCACTGCTCTATAAGGAATTATAATAAAGTGAATAATTGTTCCACTATTTCCCTTGTAAGCCTAGGCCTAACTATAAGCCTAAGCCTAAGACAAGGCAGAAGACTAAGCCTAAGATTAATCCTAATCCTAATTCTGAGCCTAAGCTAAGCATAAAACTAAGCTCAAATCTAAGCCTAAGCCTAGGTCTAACTATAAGCCTAAGCCCAAGTCTAAGATAAAGCCTAAGCCGAAGGCTAAGCCAAAACCTAAGATTAAGCCTAAGCCTAGACTTAAGCCTAATTCTGAGCATAAACCCAAATCTAAGCTTACGACTAAGCCTAGGCTTAACTATAAGCCTAAACCCAAGTCTAATACAAAACCTAAGCCGAAAACTAAGCATAGGGCCGCCTACAGTTCACTCGCAGGGCTTGCGAGTGACACGCGAGTAGACCCTTTCAGGGCTAAAATTTATTCGCATAATGGTTTTTCGAAGTTTTCACTATATGGAATCTTCGAAAAGCAACCATGCGAGTAAATTTTAGCTCTGAAAGGGTCTACTCGCGTGTCACTCGCAAGTCCTGTGAGTGAACTGTAGGCGCAGCCATAAGCCTAAACCTAAGCCTAACTATAAGCTTAAGCCCAAGACAAAGCCTAAGCCGACGACTAAAATAAAGCCTAAGATTAAGCCTAATCCTAAGCATAAGCCTAAGCCTAAACCTAAGCCTAATTCTAAGCCCTACTTGATTTTGGTGGGTCAGAACAGGACAAAGCAGAGTAGAGTAAGGCAAACCTATTTTAAAAAATTTTTTGCAGCGCTTCAATGACAACGCCCCAGAATACTACCCCACAGCTTGTTGTGAAATATTACATGTCAGCCATGCAGTATATGCTGCCTCTTCTTTACAAGTAAATTAATATTTTCAAATTTTCAAAAAATTAAAAATTCCCTCAAAAAACCAAAATCTCGAAAATTTTCAAAATTTTATAGGTCTTCTTAAATGTCATACGTGAACTCAGTACCCGTCTCATTTTCATCTGCACTGTATTTCAGATAATATTCACAATTGTTGTGGCATGCCTATATTATACGTTAGAGTCAAGAAATTTCTTAAATGCTATCGAAGTTTTCCGGCCTGCTGTGGTTTTTATTGGATTAGTGAATTTGATTGGAATTTTTTGCGCAGTAAGAATTTTTCATTGAGTCGTACAAGATATGAAGGATATAGCTAGAGCTAGCACTTTTTTCCTCTTTGTGCGCCGTGGGCCTGGACGTGTCTGGACATGGACCTGGGCTTGGACCTAGACCTGGACTAGTAGTGTAAGCAAGAGGTGGTAGGGGGTACAAATTTTGAGTCCCTAAATTTTGTCCCACACACCTGCCCCCTAGTGGGCCAAAATTAAAAAAATCCCTACACATAAGAGTTCCCTCATATGTTTTTGGGAAAAATTAGCCTTTTCGGGTTAAGTGCTCCCCCCCCCCGCGATCCTTCTCCCTACGCCACTATTCTGGGTATGGATCTGATTATGGACATGTTCCAATACCTATAATTTTTTTAGCTCATAGGAGTCTTATTAGAACGTGAAATTTTTGTACAAATCCAAATCACATTCTTGTGTGGCCTAGTCGTAATCTGTGATGCTATAGCTTTTTGCCTTGTCTTCACAATGGCCATGGGTAAGCTCCCTCCCCCTCCAACCCTAATTTTTTCTTTTTTCAGGCAAAAAATTAACCCTTACCGAAAAATTGCCTAAATACCTCGTAAATGGAGATGAATTTGAAAAGATCTTAGGCCCGTTTTGGTTGTACATTTGTGCCATTTTATTACATATGACAGCAGCGTCGACGATGTGTATACTTGGGATAAATAGGAGATATACTATGTACATACAGGTATGGTATTTTTTAAGAGTATGAAATTTTGAAAAATTTTAGCAAAAAGTGGCTTATTCTCAATTACAAACAGAACAACCAACAACAATAACTGTTAATAGAGAAGAAAGTTTTATAAAGATATGATTCAAAATTTAAAAACGTTTTTTTTGTAATTTTTGGGTGCAAATGTTTTTTCTTTACTAATAATATTTTTTCTTCACTAATTTTTTAATTTTTTTCTCTAAAATAAATTAATGTGAAAAATATTTTTAGGAAAGAAAAACAAGATCCATTTATGGGTATTTACTTGTTTTGATTTTTAACTTCAAATAAAAAGTTAATTAAGTTTTGTCGATGATTTTTTTTAATTAAAGGGGGGGGGGGTCCAAAATAGGGTCGGGTAGAAAATTTTTTTAACAAGTGACCCTTTAGGGGTAATTTTATGCGAGAAATCGATTGCGCGCATCGAAAAATTTTTTAAATTTTTTCGGGGCTCAAAAAATGGAAAAAATTGCGTCAAAATTAGGGGTTATAAGTTTTAACCCTAACAAAATCATTTTTAGGGATAAGTTTATGCGAGGAATCGATTGCGCGCATCGAAAAATTCTGAAAATTTTTTCTGGGTTGTTGGGGTTAAAACTTATAACCCCTAATTTTGACGCAATTTTTTCCATTTTTTGACCCCCAGAAAAAATTTTCAGAATTTTTTGATGCGTGCAATCGGTTTCTCGCATAAAATTACCTCTAAAGGGCCATTTGTTAAAAAAATTTTCTACCCGACTCTATTTCGGATCCCCCTTTATACTAGAATTGTACGGGACAGCGACGCTGGTCTCCAGGTTTGGGGGCACTTCGCAAAAAAGTGACAAATTTATAGATCACAAATGCTGAATGCATCGGGAATGGGTTCAGCAACTAGAATTATGCTCGAATATGATGTTTCTAGATTTTGATTTGCTATCAATAATTGTATAAACCCAAAAAAGTAGCCCCACCCTTGCTTCACCTTTTTAACTTTGCTTCCCCCCCCCTTTTAAGAGTTAACCCAAATAACGACAGGTTTATCGTGAATAGTTGTATAATTTTTATTCTATCTTTTATATACAAATAAATTGAAATAAATAAAAAAATCTATACAAAACTAGAAATTAAAATACAAAGGTCTCGGCCTAAAATTAGGCTTTTGTAATAAATCACGAACACCAACTTCATTTTTTCTAGGCACTATTGTGGTACTTTCTATGTCTTGTATAGTTGAAGTTTCTTCTATTATTGAAGTTGTGCTGTCCATTTCTAAGGATATGGTAGTACTGTCTGGCTTAGTGGTAGTAGAGGCAACTTCATCTCTGGTAAAAAGGCACTGTATGGGTGAGAAATAGCAAATTTTTGGATATGTCTTCTTTGGATGCTCTTTTATTCGACGATGATAGTGTTTAGGGTCGTGGTTTCTAAAAAATTTAAAAAATAAAATTTTGAAAAAAAATGAAAAATCATTTCACCCTAACCCATTTGTATACCTTCACCCCCTGAAATGGTTATTCTCTAATCCAAAAATCGATATCATTCCAGAAAATTGTTCGTCAAAAACAACTACCACCATCGTGTTCAGCACACTCGAAAAGCTCTAAACGACACCCATCATGCCATGTTTATACCAAAATTTGATTTTCCTACTATCCTTTTATCCACTAGACTATGAATCACAATATAGGCCACTGGTTCGATTCCCCTTGAGTTATTTTTTTCAAAAATTTTTACACTTACATAATCTTTCATGCTGAACAAGATTGTGTAAAATTTTTTATTTTTGATTAAAAATATGATCTCATTTTAGATCAAAATTCAAAAATTTTTCAACAATCTTGTTCGCCATAAAAAATTAGACAAATGCAAAAAGTTTGAACTGTTTTTGAATGATACTAAAGGGATTCGAACTTGCACCTATAAACTGAAAGCATAGCCTAGGGGTTAAAGGGCTGACATTAATTTAAAATTTTTATATGGCAATATGGGTGTCGTTTAAAGGTTTTCGACTATGCTGAACACGATGGTGACATTATTTTCGCTTAAAAATTTTCTATAACGATATCCTCATTTTCATACGGAATTGATTATTTTGAGATTTTTAAATATACCTTACCTTATATCTAATGGCGATCTATGCCTTCTAATATTATGTGCATAGCAAATATCCAGCATTATGAAGAATATCATTATTTCTAATATTACGATCAAATATCTAGAATACATACTCATATCTTCAACTATGACAAAGAATATTTCAACGGCTTATGTTTCACTTTATACAACAAACATACTATTTTCTAAAATACAAAACATTATGGTTTAAGTAATTTTCAGCTTAAATGATGCTAGGAAAAGCACGTGCACGAAAACAAGTTATCAAATCTTTTAATCGCTAGATTAAAAAAAATATAGTTGGGTGGGTTGAAAGCACACGAGTATTGTACTTAAATCCTACAAAACATTCTATTATGAATGAAAACAAATAATAAGCTTGGAGGCTGCAAAAATAATAAAAATTAAACAAAAAGATTTTCTGGGAATCTACAGGATGTTTCAGATGAACCCTACCTATGACATAGCTTTTTTCTGGAAAAGTATTCTGAAATCCCGATTTTTGGAAAATAACGAGCTAATTTGTCCATTTTATGCATGTTTTTTTGTTTTTGAAAATGGGCAAAAAGTTTCCACCCGAGCTGGGATTCGAACCCGCCCCTTTATGAGCAAAAAGCGAGAGCCATACCACTCGGCTATGAAGGTCGGTTTCACAGGGAAAAATTTAAAACGAGTGACTAACCGATCTTCATAACCGAGTGGTATGGCTCTCGCTTTTTGCTCAAAAAGAGCGAGTTCGAATCCCATCTCGGGCGAAAACTTTTTGCCCAAAGTCAAGATTTTCAAAAATAAAAAAAGCATGCATAAAATGGACAAATTAGCTCGTTATTTAAAAAAATATATATATAAAATAAAAAATATACACTAATATATAGGTAAAAATGGTCTTTTCAATAAAAAAGCAGGATGGCTCAGTGGATTGGCTGCAGGATAATGACTGAGCGTCCAGGTTTCGACTTTCCTTACCACCCAAAAGTTTTTGCCATTTCTTAAAAATTGTTTATTTCCTCAAGATTAGTGTAATAGCAGCTAATTTTGTTATTTCTAAATGGTTATCAGGTATGCTCTTTCAGTATATATAGGACTTTTTGAACAAATTCAAACGTCACTTCGCACATGTCCTTTGTTAGAGGCCGAAGAAAATTGGACAAAGACAAAAGAAAAAGAATAAAAAATGTGTAAAAAAGGCGTCAGAAGGTGTCAGAATAAAAAAATAACTTCATTCACTAAAAACAGGACAAAGTGGTCAATCTCGCTCAAATGTGAGCGGATTTGTCATTTCCGCGTGGCGTTACTAGGCGTTTTTATAACCAGGGAATCGATTGGAATAAGTAAAAAATGATCCCCCCCCCTAAGTGTGACGCTTACCACTCCATCATGGGTGATGAGCTTTTTTATTGGAGAAAGAAATGCCCTTTAATTTTTGAGGCAAAAAATTTAAATACCCTAATTCTTGAAGACCTAAAAATTTATTTAGCCTAATTTTCAACGCTCTAAAAATAGGTACCCCAATTTGTTTAATTCTAAAACTTTATTATACTATTTTCTGAAGCTCTAAAAATGGGTAAACCTGATGTTGGATACTAAAAAATTAGTCGCCTGAATAAAATTTTCAATCATAACAATTTTCGAATCAGTAAACGACAAATAAATTATTGAAATCAAATTAAATAAAGGAAGTGTGATGCTTTTATACTAGTTTTTGATACTAACACGAAGAAAATATTATTAAATCTGAACCTAGAACTATAAAAATGTAGGTGTTGTGTGATCAAATTGTAGGTGGATAAGTGGCGCGTGAAATTTTAATTTTCTCTAATTTGACAAATTTTATGCTACAGTTAAAAATAAGGTCAACAACTTAATTATTTTTAAGAAAATGTTCAAAAACAATTAGGAAAGTGCAAAATATTTGTTGAATTTTTTACAAATAGCGCGCCTCGCGCTAGGTGCATCTTCACAAATGTACAGTGGGTAACAAATGATAACCGCACCCCCAAAAATGCGAGTTCGGGTACTTCTGGGTGGAACCACGACACGAAAATGATTTTATCGGATTCTCCATAGCTGAAAACCATATTCTAACAAAAAAGCGTATCAAAAAAACCTTAAAAATAGTGATTTTTTTCCAATTTTTATATATAATTTTGCTATCCACTGTAGAAAAAAGTGAGACTGGTGGGTGAAGCAAAAAAAGAAAAATCTGATAAAAAAAAGTGACACAAATAGCAATCAACAACTTAATAAGAAAATTTCAACAAAAATTAGATGACACAAAATGTGTCATTTGTTGCTTCACTGTTTTACCACTTTTCTCTGCACTGTGAACAAGCCTTAAGCCTAAGTTGGGTGCGCAATGAAATTCGACTTTGGTGAGTTCGAAACCGCTTATAAAGCATGAAAGGCCGACATTGTAGCCACTTAAAATCAAGCGGAAATTTTTTCAACGTCTCTCCACAAAACAAGCTAAAAGCAATAATATAGACAAAATATGACGCGCAATTTTCTCAATTCAAAAATCATGTATTTCATAAAAATGACTCAAAGACTCAAAAACCAAGTAAAAACATAATCTATAATTTTTGATTATTATAATATAGCGAAATTAAGTCTTTTCATAAAGTTAACATTTCTCAATTAGCGAACACTAAATGACGTCTTTATTACGCTATCTTATGGACAAAAAAAAATAATTTTTGGTATTTTATGAATAGTTTCTAATTTTTATTTCTTGGATCTTTCGTAACAATTATCATCATTTAGTAATTTCATTTGTACTACTTACGCGTGTGTATGTGCGCAATTTGATTCATTCATACTACTTACACGTGCGTGGGTGCGCAATTTGATTCATACTACTTACGCGTGCGTGGGTGATTTATTTCATTCATACTACTTAAGCGTGCGTGCGTAATTTCATACTACTTACGCGTGCACGTGTGTGCCCGTGTCTGGACTAACTTTTAAAGATGCGATCCAAACCCTTCACATGATATACCATTGTGAAAAGGACGAACTTCTAAAGTCGTTTGACACCAATTTTATGAAATTTGGNCTGGACTAACTTTTAAAGATGCGATCCAAACCCTTCACATGATATACCATTGTGAAAAGGACGAACTTCTAAAGTCGTTTGACACCAATTTTATGAAATTTGGCGAAAAATTTTTTTCCCATTTTTTTGAATTCGACAAAAAATAACCCATTCGAGTATTTTTTAGCCAGAAACACGTTGGAAAGGTTATTTTTGAATGAATTCTTGAAAAAAATGAAAATGCAACAGTTTTCCGAGCCATGCCCCGGATAATTGCACCTTTGGAGCATTTCGGGTAACGCTAAATGGTGGATCATCTTGAAAATTCGTGTTTCTGGCTAAAAATATTCTAATGGGTTATTTTTGTCGAATTTAAGAGATAAAAAAATTTTGACTTTTGGACCACGTTATTTGGGACACCACAAGGGAGCTTGCCCCGAATTTTTTGATTTTGAGCGCAAGAAAATCCTAAATTTTTCTATAGTCCATTTCAGCTGGAGTCAGAAAAAAGTTGAGGCACCATAGCGCAATGGATAAGAAAGCATCACGTTCGATCTGACAAGTTAAACAGTTTGGGCTCTCTGGTTCGATCCCTGATGAGTAAAAATTTTGATTTTCAAAAAAAATTACAAAAAATGAAGCAAAAATTTTTGTTCCATAAAAATTAAAATTTTTTTGAAAATTAAAAACTTTACCCACCGAGGTTGAATCTGCGGGCCCAACGTTGCTTATCTTGCCAGATCGGACGGGCGGCTTCCTTATCCACTGCACTATGGTGTCTCAAATTTTTCGGACTCCAATTGGATTGGATTATACACACTTTTTCTTGCTTAAAATAACCGCGATAACGACACAAAAATTAATAAACCCGTTTAAGATATAAAATTCTTACCTTATATAGTAAGATTTAAAGCCTATTTTTGATACTTCTTGTTAATTAGATTACGCTAGTAGATTGAATTTGGCTTGCAGGTGTTTAAGCCTACAATCTATTAGCCAAAAATTAGACTAAAATAAATATAAAAACAAATCATGATTCGATTTTCGTTGTGTGGGTTTTGGCCTTTCGGTCCAAAAAAATTTTCTAAGAATTTAGTGCGCCTACTTTGTGTTTACAAAGTAGGTAAATTTTTCATTAAAAATCAGCTATTTTGAGAAAAGCGAAAATTTGCGTAAAAAATACCAAATTTAGATTTGTTTGGAACTTATAAACCGAGATTGTAGGTTTCGAAAAAGAAATATACGTCAAAAATATATAAAAAATTCAATTTTTGGTATTGTTTGCTCATAAAAAATTATTTTTAGAATAATGAATAATTTTTTGTGAGATAAAAATAGATAAAAAAATACTTTTCTGACATTCGGGTTTCAAGCCCTCTTCGTTCAAGGGGATTTTTGTGCTACAGTCTGTTTCAACTCACAAGTCCAAAATAATTCCCCGACCTCGGTAAGAAGCGATCCCGTCCGATCAAAAAAAAATTTTTTCTCTAATCTTAAAAAAGACTTCCAAAAATTTATATCATCCAACGGGATTCGAACCCTCCACCTGTAAAACTTAATGTTATTTGCCATCTTACTGGGGTTGGGGAATTAGTGATGGACTTGTGAGTTGAAACAGACTATACTTGCTCCTGCGCCATCGACGCTGAACTTTTTTCTCCTGCCAAAAAATGACCTATTATTACCCAGACAATTCAAACTTATTTACGACACGGAAAGTAACAAACTTTATGTGTCTAGGTTGATTTTATACCCCTTTATGCTTAAAAATATATATGGTAAAAAAAGACAATTTGACATACAAATCTAAATATTAAGACCTATTTTTGATACTTCCTTATAACCAAATTAGCATAAATAACTTGTTGTTTGTTTAGCATTTGAGTCGATTATTGTGGAATAATTTAATTAGCTTGGAATATTCAACGCGCTGCACTTAAGTTTGTGACTTTAAATTACTGGATAATCTTGTTTAGTATGAAAAATTATGCAAGCGAAAAAATTACCCTCCCCTCCCCGTGGTATATCCAGACACTCAGAAATGGAGTGCTAATTTAGAGAGAGAGTTTTGAGAAAATGGGCAATTTTTCGAATCAGTTTTTCAGGCTGGTCGCCAAGCCCAGGTCCAATAGGATATAAAAAAATCGTCTGGGCTTCGGCATCGGGCTGGCCGAAGAGCTGTACCCTCTTAACAAAACAAATTATTCTATGAAAAAAACTATTCTATGCTAATTAATGCCATATTTTGGGCAATAGGAACGAATGCACCGCACACTTTTTTGAGGATCGAGCGCACAGTTTTTTGTTTCTGAAATAATTCAAAATTGACGTGGCGAATTCCGATGATTTTGGTGTCATTTGGAAGCTGGCAGCAATCCAATGACGTCAAGATCATGGCATATCTCTTTATGGTTGCTGAGATATTTGGTAAAATGTGAAAACTGTCGATTTTTTAGAATTTTTGTCCGAAAATCGACATTTTTCACATTTTATCATATATCTCAGCAACCATAAAGAGATATGCCATGACCTTGGCGTCGTTGGATTACTACGATTGCCAGCTTTAAAATGACACCAAAATCAATTCGCCACGTCAATTTTGAATTATTTCAAAAACAAAAAACTGTGCGCTCGATCCTCAAAAAAGTGTGCGGTGCATTCGTTCCTATTGCCATATTTTGGCATCATTGGTGCTCCATCGAGAAAGAAAACGTCCGTAGCCGCAACAACATCTCATTTGATTGTTCACGTAATATTTGAGATTCAGAATTCCGTCTCAAATGAAAACCTTACTCTTAATCTCATCATATTCCATGTAGACTAATTTTAAAAAAATCCCTTTTCCAACCTTTTCTTGTCAATACACTAATTTAAAACTTCAATTTTTCAATATTTCACCCACTGTCTGCAAAATTACAATGTATTCAAAAAATGTACTATAAAGTCTTTTATACTACACTTTTAGCAAAAAAAACTAGTCCATGAATACGCTAATTGATGAGCTTAGCCTTTGGCCGACCATACGGTTTAAAAAGCAGGTTAAAATTATAGGATTAAGATTAGTTGTGCATAAATACGCTCATTATTTATCCTTTTTTCCGCCTCCAACCACGTGTACTTTCTGTAGTTTTCTATTTCCTATACAGGGTATCCCAAAAATAGGTGAAATTTTCGTGATTTTTTCATGAATTTTGAACCCGAAATTTTGGCACTATTACTTTTTTCACGTTACTTTCTTCACGTTACTTTTTTCACTCTTACTTTTTTCACTTTTCCGCACGATATAAACTATTAATTTTAAAAAATTGCATGAAAAATGTGAAAAAAGTAATGTGAAAAAAGTAACGTGAAAAAAGTAACGTGAAAAAAGTAAGCGTGAAAAACCAAAAACGTGAAAAAAGTAATAGTGCCGAAATTTTTTCTAAAAATAACCCCTGTAAATAATTTTATGCGGGGAATCGATTGCGCGCACTCACGAAGTATGAAAATACTTTCTTGACCCTGATTCAACTCAGAAATTTTTGGAACAAAACACGTCTCATTTTATTCGAAAAGAAGATATACACCTGATGGCAACGTAATAGATTATCGAGCTTGGGCCTGGCTTAAACAGAAGATGTACTCGAATGAAATGCCTAAGAATTTGGATGAATTAAGAAATCGAATCATGAAAGCAGGTGAGAGACTTTTGCGCCCTCATATATGCGCATCTGACATTTGCATTTTCACATTTGCTCCCCCAAATTTGCGCTCTAAAATAGCGCTCCGAGATTTGCGCCTCGACAATGCATGCTAATGCGCCCCAACATTTGCGCACCTAACTTGTAAAATATCTTTCAAAAAAGGTCGAAAATTTTAAAAACGGACAAGTCGGGTGCGCAAACGTTGGGGCGCAAATGTCGGAGCACAATTATTAGCGCGCATAATCGGGTGCGCAAATGTCGGGGCGCAATTATTAGTGCGCATATGTAGGGGCGCAAATGCCGTTGCGTAATTGTAGAGCGCAGATATCGGGGCACAAACATCAGGTGCTCAAAAGTTGGGTGCACAAGTGTCGTTACGCATTGTGAGGGCGTAATATGAGGAACAACTTTATAAAACATCATTTTCGCCGGAAAATTCATTTTGGTTGAAAAAATTCGCTTTTTAGAATGGGGCGGGTTTATCTGCGCCACCCTGCGATTCTTTTTTCTACCTTCTAGTAAATAAAGTGATGTAATTAGTGTGAAGCGAAAAAAGCATAATAAAATTATAGTTTATGAAGAGGGCATGATTGTTGAATGATATCAACACGGAAAGAAATTTTTGAAAATCTAAAAATGGATTAAGAATTAAACAACTTGTTGTGTATGTGGTAGAGACATATGCGAATTTTTGCACGTTTTTGGCATTTGTTAAAATAAATAAAAGGGTTGGAAACAAGGATGAAACGTAGCAAAATGAAATTCGTAATCCACAATTCGTAATATTTCGGAATCTTAAAACTTCGTAATTTTTTGGAATATCAAAAATTTCTTAATTTATATTCGTAATACCAAAAAAAACTAAATTTTTTAAGAAAAATAAAAGTTAGGGTTGGAAACAAGGATTCAGAAACATCATGAAAAATGGAGCATTTTTTGTTTTTACGGCATGTTCTGAATCGTTGTAGTTTTCGAGATAATTGCGTTTGAAATTT
>OZJO01030465.1:0-14540 GCA_900406225.1 Acrobeloides nanus | reverse complement strand
CCAACTTTCATTTACTAAAAATGGTTATAAAATAAAATATTTCAAGTACAACAAGTAAAAAATATCATATATAAGCAGCCAGTTTTATTAAAATCTTTATTATAATTTATAATTACAAATATTAAAGTACATTACAAATCATGTTTATAAATCCTTATAAAATTAGCAGGAATGGGTTAAATTAGAAAGCGAGTTCACAATTCTGGATATTCAGATCAATGTTGTGTCACAATTTTTCGGCGTTTCTCGGTCCTACAAAAAATAATAATTTTTAAAGGTCCAACTTACGGCCGGGTAGAAAATTTTTTTAACAAGTGGCCCTTTAGGAGTAATTTTATGCGAGGAATCGATTGCGCACCTCGAACAATTTTGAAAATTTTTTCCGGCGGACAAAAAATGGAAAAAATTGTGTCAAAATTAGGGGTTATAAGTTTTAACCCAACAAAATCATTTTTAGGGGTAATTTTATGTGAGAAATCGATTGCGCGCATCGAACTTGGCCCGATTTCCACTTGGCCCGATGAATTTATTTTTCGTAAAGTAATATTCAATCAACCCTTGTCGATCATCCCAAGTACATTTCATTAAAATGGCTCCTATAAAAAATTGTCATAAAAATGAGAGAATGTTGAAAACTACCTCCGTATTCAGATGATCTACCACTATTAATAAACAGCAACATATCCATGTCCTTATCAATGACGAATAGTGTGGAACAGTGCTGTCAACAAATGGAATTTTTTGGGATTTTCAAATGGAACTTCGTTCCATTCAAATAGAACTTCATTCCATTCAAATGGAATCAAAAAATTTCTAATATAATTAAATATTAATCACTTATATCGTATTTAAAGTGAGAATAACATGGAAATGAAAAAAATTTCACAAAAAGACCAATTCCATATGACTGGAACGAAGTTCCATTTGAATGGAATGAATGCCATTTGAATGGAACGAAGTTCCATTTGAATGGAATGAAGTTCCATTCAACTGGAATTAAAAAATTTCTAGCATAATTAAATATTAATCACTTATAGCGTATTTAAAGTGAGAATAAAATGGAAATGAAAAAAATTTCATAAAAAGATCAATTCCATTTGAAATTTTTGAAAAAATATGGTTTTTCAGTAGCCTCTGATTGTTCAGTGTTACTCGAAAAATCGCCATAACTTTAAAACAGAATTTTTTCAGAATTTCTCGTCAACGCGAAAAATATTCCTCATGAAAAGTTAGGGTATAGGGGGTTCTAGGGAACTTCATTCCATTTCAATGGAACTTCATTCCATTCAAATGGAACTTCGTTCCATTCCAATGGAACTTCATTCCATTCAAATGGAGCTTCGTTCCAGTCAAATGGAATTGATCTTTTTGTGAAATTTTTTCATTTCCATGTTATTCTCACTTTAAATACGATATAAGTGATTAATATTTAATTATATTAGAAATTTTTTGATTCCATTTGAATGGAACGAAGTTCTATTTGAATGGAACGAAGTTCCATTTGAAAATCCCAAAAAATTCCATTTATTGACAGCACTGGTGTGGAATGATTACTTTTGAAAATCGTATTTTCTCTTCTTTCAAATTTCGTCAGGAACGAAGTTTGCACATATATCTGGCAATAATCTGTAATAAATTACTAAAAATCAAAAAAATAAAAATTTCCGTTTCACAAAATATTGGGTTGTTCAGAAAGTTATGAAACTTATTATTAGACGAATTTTGGATCCAAATTTTTTTGGAAAAAACGAACCCTATAAGTAGGGACCTCCATTCCCCTATTAAAATCGTCCGTGATTTCTAAGTCAAAAAGCGTATATCGGTCATTTTTGAGATTTTCTACAGAAATAGTAGAATGAATATAGGAGAATCAAATGTTGTAAAAATTTTGGTCTGAAACGACTTCCTTCCTGGTATTTTCTTAGTCTTTTTGTAGATAATCAAAAAAGCCCTTTTTTTCAAAATTTTCTATTTTCTTTTTAAAATCAATATTCTGAATGCGATTTTTTGCTATTATTCGACCGAGGCAGCTCCAATACACATTTCTAGTAATTTATTTTCATCTGAATCGATCAGATTTTAAAAAATTTCAAAATATTCTAAAAAACCTGAAAATGGGTAATTTTTGAAATAATTCGATAACTCAAAAATGATTCTATTGCGGATAATTTGATACGAGAAATCGCTGGGTCACCAATGTAAAATTCGGAGATTTGGGGGATTCCCTGGGTCTTAACTGCAAAGCACTAACCTTCTATTTCTATCAAAAACGCAATGGCTTTCCGCAGGTCTTCGCAATCGGTCTCGTGGAGTAAACGTTACAAGCTTCTGAATTCTTGTGATGCTGAATTAAACGGCCTAAAATAGGGAAATAAGCGCGGGTGCAAACCCGATAAAAATATCAAAACTGCAACTTTCTTTATTCAATTTATACCACAAAACAACCACAATATTTTACCAAAGTAAAACAGCAACCAAAAATGGCAGACATTTGTCTTTGCTAATTTTACGCTTTCCTGGCAATTTTCTGGACACCAAAAAACCGTAAATAACAATCGCCAAAACAAAGAATCGAGTTTTTACACACTTCCCAATTGACAGCGCCAACGAAAACCTTTTTTATTAATTTGAAAGAAAAAATAAGATTGAGTTTGAATGTAATAAAAAGGGTTTTCGTTGTAATAAAAAAAAGAAGCGACGAAAAAAAAGGAAAAAGTTAATAAACTTGGTCAAGGTGGCGTTTTTACGCTTCAGAAGTGCGCGCAATCGATTCCCTGCCTAGAAAAACTTAAGAATCGACAGTTTCTCATAAAAATCCGAAATGTTTGATTTTCGCTTTAATACACCCACCCATTCCCTGAATCAGGGTCAAGGAAGCATGTTTATGCTTTGGGAATGCGCGGAATCGATTTCTCACATAAAATTACTCCTAGGAACATATATTTTACAAAAGTTTCAAAAAAATTTTTCGGAGAACGGGCTCCGATTTTCACCCTCTTTAAAAAGTGTATAAAAAAGGTCAGAACAAGCAAAAAATGATAAAGTTGTAAAAAAATGGGTTTTTTTGAAGAAATTATGTCTTTTTAACGTTGGAATCGTGTTTTTCAGATAAAATTTACCCCTAGAGAGTGTTTTTGGTTGATGAAATAGCCATTTTCTTACAGGTGTACGGTTTTTACTATGAAAATTGATGGACGGATCCCTATATGTTTCAGAGGCTATTTTCTCATAGAAAAATCCGTTTTTAACGCGGATTTTTTCAGAATATGTTTTTTAATACTGAAAAATTCATTTAAAAACGTTTTGGAGTTGAAAAAGTTCGAGAAATATGATTTCTGAAAATCGATGAAGGTTCCTACGCCTGGCAATAAAAAATTCACGAAATTTTTTGTTTAGCAAGAAATCGTTATAAAATCCGATAATGATGCTGGCTGAATGGATCGCACGCGGTTGGATACGGCTGATCAAAAAATCTTCTTATGGTTAATGAATTATTACATGGCATCTTTTTCAAAAATATTGAGCTAGCCGAGATCTACATTTTTGGAAAGATGTCATGACAAATTCCTTTACCATGAAAAGGTATTCGTTCAAACGGCGGTATCACTTTTTCGCATTAAGGTGGCTGAACTCGACGTATCGCAAAAAAACGTACCGCGGCATGCGGTACGTTTTCCTTTTTCGGGCCCCATGCGGCTGTTCAGGGTGGAAGGCTCCCACCCCCTATATTTCTATGGTTCGTACGAACCTCAATAGTACGAAAAGTTATGCCTCTCTTTTCAGCTCAAAATCTATGAGACGTGCACTTTCCAAAGGCCATATCTCGGAAACTAAGTCACTTTAATATACTATATGGTTTGTAAAAAATACTCAGCACATTTCAATCTACATGACTCCGAAGCGATCTAACTTTATGCGGCCGGATGTCGGAATCTCTCAAGGCTTGTGTTTTAAATTGTTAAACTTTATAAGCAAAAATTAAAAATTTTTTCATTCAATCCTTTCGTTTCAATGTTCAAACTTGTTAAAACTTTTTTTGTTTTTTTTCATTTCTTTTTACCATTAGATTTGCAAGTAGTGGTCCAAATGCAAAAAATGCTCAGAATTTTATGATCTTTCACGTGGAATCAACTCCCCACAAGTGGAGGAGTCCTTTAAATTAGTTTATTTTTAAAAATGTTAATACAGCATAAAAAATTTAACCAGCATCTGATTCATTGGTTATATTATTTATGGACTGTTCGTTGCTTCCATATAAAAGAGTTCTTAAAGTTGTCTGAGCATCATCACTTTGAGCTAGTTGTTCTTGCGCTTGATTTTCATCTGGCATCCGTATAGGAGCTGGAAGACTCATAGGTTCGGGCACTAGTTCTGGAATTGGCTCAGGTCCTTTTTGATTCGAATCTGGCAAACGCTCGACTTCCATATTTACAGTTTCCATTTCTTGTGCAATTTTTTGAGCGGGTTCTTGAATACATTCATCAATCATGTTCAAAATCAACTCATTGGACGACCCTTTCCGTTTCATGCTGCTTCTTTTTGCATCCTTCGTCCTAGTTGGATACTTATGATTCGAACTTGGAGTAACAGTGACTGTTTTCTTAGCAGCACTTGTGGAAGGTGCATCTCTGTCACTAAAGTCGTCTTCAATATCAACTTCGATGTCACTATTGTCGCTATATACTGATATATCGTCATCTTCATCATCACTAACATATTTGTTGGTTGATTTTCTTTTGGGTTTCTTAGGCAGTTTTATTTTAATTTTGGGTATAGGCTTGGGTTTTGATTTGGTTTTCGTTTTGGGCTGTTTTGGTGGTTTTGCCTTCTTAGTTTCTTTTGGCTCTTCGATGGGATCGTTCTAAAAATTTAAATATAAACGGCACTATAACTTTTGTCACGGATTAGGTTTGTCACGCTAACTTTTGTCACGCGAAATTTTTATCTCGGAATCATTGAAGTTTTCAATTTTATTTTCAATTCAAAAAGTTAGATTAGATCATGAAAAAGCTCGTAAAAAAATTTCGAGTCAAAATCTTTTTCCTATAAAAAGTTATGTCGTTTTCAATTTTACAAAAACGTGACAAAAGTATGCGTGACAAAATCCGTGACAAAAGTTATAGTGCCATATAAACAGATATTTTAAAAAATTGGATTTTTTATTATTTTCCCCCAAAATTTTCAAATTTTTAACTTGATCACAATAACTCTATATGGAGGTTTTCTATGCTACAGGGTGATCCCCCTCCCCCAGTGGCATAGACGGGGGGAGGAGTAGATACCTCCCCTAGTGGGTCAAAATTAAAAAAATCTCTACACATAAGGGGTCCCTCTGATATTTTTTGGAAAAAATCGGCAGTGCCCCTCCCCACCCCCTAGCCAACTCTTCTGCTTACGACCCAAAAAAGGCAATTTTGCGATTTTTGTGAGATTTTTCAACAAATTTTCAAGTTTTGTTAACTTCATCACAATAACCCTATCAGTAGCTTATCCAGGATTTTGATTTTTTCGATTTCGGGAGTGCGAAACCCCAAAAACCATATTTTTTTAATGAAATTTTTCGAATTTTTTCATTTTTATGAAGAAATTTTTCAGTTGTGGGGGGGGGGTGCGGCCGCAACCCCTGAATACGCTACTAAACCTTATATGGAGGTTTTCTATGGGGCGACCCCCCCCCTCCCAGTGGCGTAGACAAGGATGCAGGGGTTTCAGGGAAGAGGTAAATGTATTGAAGCGAAAATAGGCTAATGTAATTAATAGTGTTGGGGAAGCGTTTTCAAGATACAGCAATGCGCGCAATCGATTTCTCGTATAGAAAACCCCAGGGCCGTAGCCAGCATATCGCAACCTATCGCATTGCGATAGGTTTTGCCTTCGATATATCGCAAAATTACGGCTGATTTTCTATTAAAACCTCCCACATGGATGTTTCTTCAAGAGTTAAAAATAAAAAATTTTTTGCGATAGTTTTTGAAACATTTGCGATAGGTTTTAAACTTTTTTTCCTAACAATTTGCGATAGTTTGCTAAATTCCTTGGCTACGGCCCTGGAAAACCCCTATAATGTTATTGGTGAAAATTTTTGAAAAAATCGCAAAATTTTCATTTTTTAATCACCCTGTACATGATGAAGTATATTTATGTGGAGCAGTGTATGTACCTTAATTTTCTTAACCTTCAACTTTCTCTTCTTAGAAGACGGCTTGATCATCTCAATTTGAATGTTTCCCACTTTAAACCGATTGAACCACTGTTGACACAATCTTTGTGTAATAGCATTTTGGCCAAGTGCTTTTCGAATATTCTGAGTCGCCTCGACCACATTATGTCCAAGTTGAAATTCATACAGCATACAATGCCTCATATGTTCAGTGACATTGACTTTCTTCTCTTTATTAATTTCTGGCGTTTCTTTCTGAGATTCGGTGCCTTTTTGAGAAGTTTGTTGAGAAGTTTCTCGTATGTTGAAAGATTCATCTTGGGCTGTTACTGATGGATCAATGGAGGAATCTCGTCCGCCGGGAATGGTTGAGACTGATGGGGCTAGAGATGGTTCTCGAGTGTATGTGTGGTCATTAGGTGGTTGTGAGGAGCTGATTGAAAGTGCTCGTGAATGGCTTCGTGGTTTTCTTGGATTGTATTCACCTAAAATTTCATTTAAAAATGGATATAGTCTGTTTCACGAGAAGAGTGCAAAAAAGTTGGCGCTCTATAGTGAGTGGATAAGGAAGCCGAAAGTCTGACCTGGCAAGTCAAGGGGGTCACCTCCCCCACCCTGGAACCTTAAAGTGCAGTCCTGGAGCCCTAACCATTTGGACATGACACTTTGTTCCTGCGACACTTTTTTGTCATTTTGATCCGCCGTGTTGTATGCACATTTTTTACCTTCTTTCTTTTTAGCATATCTTTGTCTTCCAATTTCTCGCATTTTTTCTTTGAAAGCTTCAAGTTCTTCCGGAGTCATTTGGGCCATTTTTTGTTTCTGTCGCTCAATTTGTCTTTTAACACGTTCTTTCCTTTCTTCATCCGACAATCTAGCCTTCTTTTGTTGGTACCTTTCACGGTTTCTTTTCTGTACCTCATCCCAATTCGCATGGTTACGTTCATATCTTGCTTTATTAACTAAAATTTGAAAATAAATTTTTTTACACTAATTTAGTTTTACTTCTCTCCTTATTTTTCTGCCTTCTTTCAGATTCTTTGCGCAAATATTCCGCTCGTTGTTCCGGCGTCATATTTTTGCGGCGCATTCTTTCTCGTTCGGCATGTTTAGCTCGTCTATCACGAAGTTCTTCTTCAGTCAAATCATGTGACACACTTCTACGGCTAGTAATTTGCCCTGCTGCTGCTTCTTGGCCAGGGGTCTCGGAAACAAGTTGTAGAATTTTTCCTCGATATTGGAAGAAGCGCTTTCTTGGTGTTGAAGTGTAGTTTCTACTAAAAAATTTAATAATATTTATTTTTCTGCCTTCTTTATCTTTAATTGATTGGTTGGGGAAGGATTTCTGGCATTGATGGAGTCTGTCTGTCTGGCTTAGGCTTAGCTTACAAGGGACATGCACGAAGTGACGCATGATTTTTAAAAAGTCCTATAAAAATTAAAAAATTTTTATCAGGCACTTCGTGCATGTTCCTTGTTAGGTTTAAGCTAACACAACATTAACTTGGTGTCTTAGGCTTCTTCTCCGGCTTATTCACGGCTCATGCTTCGGCTTGAGCTTATCTTATGGTTAAGCTTATCTTAGGCCTGCCTGGTTGTGCTATGAGAGGGGGAATTTCCACTACTTATACTATAAACTATTCTTACTCTGCTGGTCCATCCCACCGATAATGGTCAACTTGATCTCTAGGCAATGCCAAACAATCATCAGCAATCACATCAATTTGCTGTTCTGTTATTATATTTTGTCCAGTCGAAGGTCTAAAATTATCTTTACATAAATACTATACTCCAAAATTTAACAACTTACCCATAAGTGTAATAAGTTGTGGGAGTGGTATTTATAGTATTTACATGCACAACATTAACTTGGTGTCCAAAATTTGGATCAAAATTATTCATTTTTTAAATGATCACATTCAATCAATGACAAAAAATATTATTGGTCAACTTGTCAAACGATGAACAAGGAAAAGATACATAGAAACGAAGCTTTTTGTTACATAAATGGAAACATTCGTTTTAGTGTTCAAATGTTTTTGACTTAGCAACAAAAATATTTCGATGCGGTAACCAAAAACAGATCTATAAAAATTGTTTCAAAAAACTTCCAACTCTCAAATCTGAGTCAAAATTACAATGCTGTCCCCCCAAATTTTGAGAAGAGTCACTGTGTACAGGGTGAGCCAGTTTGGAAGAAAAACGATGACGAAAAAAAATTGTACCGAGCGCTTTTAAGAGAGAACCTGTTGCCTTTTTGGAAAAGAAACCGAGCGTTGTTCAACAAGTTCCAACAGAACAACAACCCCAAACACACATCGAAGCTCATGAAAAGATGGTTCCGACATTCAAGAGTGAACATCCCTGTGATGAAGTGGCCGAGCCAAAGCCCTGACCTCAACCCGATCGAGCACCTGTGGGAAATTTTGAAGCGCAAAGTCGCTGGAAGAAAGTTTAGCAACTAGAATGATCTGTTTCGTGCGCTACAAGAAGAATGGAACCGCATTCCATAGATAATCCCAAAGGGTTAGTAGAGTCGATGCCCCGAAGAATGAAAGCTGTTATCAAGGCAAAAGGTTATCCCACTAAATATTAAGCATTTTTTGGTTGTTTTTGTTATATTTTGGTTGCATTATTTACTGTTTTATTACTATAAAATTAAATAAACGCATAAAAACTTGAAATTTTCGTGACGTGAAAGACTTTTAACTGTTACTGTAGTTTTGCACGTTAAAATTGTTGTTCAACAACAAAACGGATTGCAACACAAAGGAGCAGTCAGTTACAACCATATGAAAAAATGATATATTCGTAAAGATCATGAAAAATGCTCCATTTTTCATAATCTTTCCGAATATATCATTTTTATATGATTGTAACTTACTGGACTGGTCCTTTAGCACAACAGATTCAACTACTGCAACAACTCAATATGATCAAATATGTTTGCTACAGTAAAATTATTTTTAAAATTAATTTTACAAAATATTATTTATCCATTTCGTTTTGACCAACTTCTATATCTTTTATTTTATCCCATAAGTTAATTCCTTTATCGTCATATTTCTTTGTTTGGTTTAATTCTTCTATTATTTCACCATGTAGCATGTTTTTATATGCTTGAAAGACGATAATCCAAAAGAAAATGCCAATAGCCACACCAAAGAATAAAATTATCCCTGATATAATACATGCCGTTCTAACTTCGTTTTTGTAAGAATCTGTGTAGGATTCGGCCGATTGATAAACTGAATAAACTTTATAAAATTAGTATATTGGAGTTATGAAGTTACATATTTTTGATATGTATCCTATAATTTTATTCAAACTCCCCTCCCCCAGGGGCGATGGACATGTCTTCATGAGCCTGGTTTCGGTCCATGGTCCAGGGACATGGTTTTTGCGGCGTTAAAACAAGGGTCTGGCGGGAGGAGGGCGATTTGTGCGGCCCTGGTGGGTTTAAAAATCGCGGCCGTTTGCCTCCCCTTCCCACATCCTCTCCAGGCCCAGGGTTATATTAGTGCACACGAATGACGATTTGTGTACACAAATCACCATTCGTGTACACTAATACGACCCTGCCCAGGCCATGTCCAGGGAAACAGTCCCAGAAGTTCAGCTTTTGATAGGCACCTCGAGACACCACTCTAGAGATAGGGAGAACGAACACAAAATTATGAAACACTTTTCAAGTGAGAGCAAGAACAACTCGAAATGTAGCTAATAGTATAAATTAATGATACCTTTTTTACAATACGGCGCCAATTTTATACTGAAACTTGTGCTATAGTCGATTGGTATATAATATCCATAAGGTGTGTCAATACACAAATCTGGGCACATTACAGCGCCAAAAGCATATGACTTTGTATCTAGATAATCATACGGATTTGAACTCGGTCCAGATTCCCAACACCCTAGTGTACCTGGCGGAACACAGTTATCGCAACTCCCTGAAAATTGAAAAACTATATAGGGCGTCAGAATTGAAAATTTTAGGGACCTTCGTGGCTCCAACCGTGTTTGTTGCTTGGGTCAATAAAACTCTGTTTATTGAAACGATTTGTCAAATATTATAAAAAAAACAACCTTCGTCATTTTTTATGGCTCTATGAGTGTCGCCAAAATTATCCAATTTGAACATTGTTTTAAGTTATTGAAACGAAAACATGAATCAGGGTTGTGTTTTCGTTTGCCGGGTCAACGCGTCACTGCCCCCCTTTTTGAACTTCTCCATGAAATAGATATTATAATAAAATTTTTATGATATAAATTTACATGATGGTGGTGTAGTTAAATGAGGAGCCTGATCAGAGACGTCATTGGTATAGAAAAGTGGTACAGTTTCATCCGGGCAAGACTGGCAGGCTTAAATTTTAATACATTATTATGCGTTCCAAGAGTTTGAGGAAAAGTCACCCCCAAACCAGGCCCATAGCTTCATTAGGGCAATTGGGCAAGGTGACCCCCAAAAGTGAAAAAATAAAAACTTGTCCTAATAGTATCCTCTTATGTTTTTGACAAAAAAATTTATCTGTGTTACCCCCTCCCGAAATTGACTCCCTTCCTACGGGCATGACCTACTCTCCCATATTACTTGCAGTAGTTGTAGGAATCGTTGTGGTTGATGATCTTAACGTAGTAGACCTTGCTGGTGTTGTTGTTGTAGTGCTCGCCGTCGAATTTTCAATAGGGTTCGGTATTGTTGTTACAATAGCAGCTGTAGTCGATGGTTCAAATTTAGTTGTTGTGCTCGTTGTTGGAACAAACGATGTATTTGTGGTTGATGGTGTCGATAAAATTGTTGTATTCGCTTCATGCAATGTAGTAGTTTTAGCTGTTGTAGTAGGCTTAGCTGTTGTAGTCTCTCCCTTGGTCGTAGTAGGTTCCGCAGTCGTGGTAGGCGGTATTGTAGTCTCTTCCATGGTCGTAGTAGGTTCCGCAGTTGTGGTAGGCGGTATTGTAGTCTCTTCCATGGTTGTAGTAGGTTCCGCAGTCGTGGTTGGTGGTATTGTAGTCTCTTCCATGGTCGTAGTAGGTTCTATAGTCGTGGTTGGCGGTGTTGTAGTTGTGGTGGTGGTTGAAGTCGTCGTCGTGGTTGATGTTGTGGTTGTAGTAGAAGTTGAAATGGTTGTAGAAGCTGTAGTGGTAGTGCTAGTAGTTGCCGTAGTTGGTGTAGAGGTTAAAAAAGTTGCCTCAACTGTAGTTGAAGGCGTAAATGTTGTGTTTATCGTAGTGATTGTAGCATTAGGTGCATAAGTTGATTGTGGGTTTGTGGCAATTTGCATTGTTGTATTCGGTTGAATTGTTGTACTCGAAGTTGTTGTTGGTATCGTGATAGACGTCGTCGTTGTGGGCGCTGGCGTAGTTGTTGGAACCGTAATATTCGGTATGCAATCTCCATATTGAATAAAACCACAACCACTACATGAAACCGCAGTTGCAATAATATACGGGTTAAACGGCTGGAAATTTTTTTGGCTATGATCGGCATTAAATTGATGAGCTACAGTAAAGTTGGTATCTCCATTAGTCAAGCCAGCCGAATTTGGCCCAGCTAATTGAACATACATATAGCAATTTGTACTTGATTGAGGTATGTAATAAACGTTGTAATTGGGTTTTATTATGCTAACATGAGAGTTAAAGTAGGAGACCGTAAAATTTGGCAATGTTATAGCACTAACAATTAATGTTATAACCAAACACCCATATATAAAAATATTAAGTATCTAAAAAAGACTTAAGAATTCATTAAAATAATTAAGTTAGTTGTTAACAGTACGATCGATCTATCAACTGATCGACCGATCCACCAACCCACATATCACCGACTTGTCAACTTGCCCGACTTGACTGACCTACCAACGGGGCTAACTTCTTAAGCAAAAATTCTTACCGAAAAACATAAATAAGGCAATAAATATTTCCAATTTCTCCTACTTTCACCTATTATTATTGCCCCACTAATAATAATGCCAAATGCACACCAGAAAGCATGATACCATGAAGAAATAATAATCCCAAGAGAACTAATAAACCCGAACAGTGACGTTATCACACCTATTATTCCAATTATAATAATATAAATATTTCTATGAGCTTGAATTTCTGAAATTTTTTTCTTTTTCTTGAACTTTTCAAAAGATATCACTGCCATCATGGCGGTAGCTGCTTCCTTGATAGATTGATAATCTATAAGTTTTCTTTCAGACTTATTCTTTTCTGTTAAAGATACAATATGTTCTATTTCTGCCTCTGTTTTTCGTTGATCAATATTTTTTATTTTCGGATAACTTTTGTTAGTAAATTCTTTATCAATTGAACTCTAAAACTTATAAAAAAATTATTTTAAATGGGGTGCAAATTAGGACCTTTTCTCCAAAAAAATTTTTTGAAAAATGACTTTCTAGGGGTAAAAATAGGGTGAAAAATCGATTGCACACATCCCCATCACGTGAAAATTCTTCTTTCACTTTGTTTTCGCGAAAATAGCACTATTTCACGTAAAACTCTTTGACTTTTGGAATTATGCAAATTTTAAGCAAACGTGAAATAGTGTTACTTTCACGAAAACAAGGTGAAGAAAGCATTTTCACGCGACGGGGATGTGCACAATAGATTTTTCACCCTGTTTTTACCCATAGAAGGTCATTTTCCAAAAAAAATTTTGGAGAAAGGGCAGTAAAGGAGCTGCTCAACGAGAAGGACAAGAACATAGAACGCTGCTTCCAATGGTGGATCAATGGCTCAGTTGGTTAACAGCTTGACCATAAGCCTGTATATAACATCGATTTATAGGTATGTATTTCCCGTTCAATCCCCTGTCGTTGATCCCGATTTTTGATATGTATATGCAGCCGCCAGCATCTTTATTGGGCCCTAATTTGCACCCCCTTTAAAGTAAATTAAAAATCTTACAATGGTATCAGTTGTATTTAAACTTGACGATTGCTGGGGGTCTTCAGTCGCATGAACGTCCGCATTTATATATTTAACTGGACTTGAACGTAGATTAGTTTGATGCTGTTGGTTAGCATCATTTTCCAATTGAGATAAAGGATTTTGTTCATCTTTATTTTCTTTTTTAATATTGACATCATCATTCTGATTTTGCAGTTCTCTGAAATTTTAGATTCTTCTGTATCTTCTTATATAAAACGTGTAATGTTTGTCTGTACGAACTAACTTTTGAAGGTGCGAACCAAACCCTTTTATCGATATACCATTTCTTGAACGCGGAGATCGATGGGAATCGCATAGTGTGAGAATCCAGCAAGATAATAAGGTGATGGTAGACCAAGATTCACTAGCGATGAATATAGAATAAATTTTATTCCATATTCATCGCTAGTGAATCTTAGTCTACCATCACCTTATTATCTTACGATATACCATTGTGAAGAGAACGAAATTCGAAGAATTTGGATACCAAAATATAGGGGGTATTCCACTGGAAAAATTAGAAAATCTATTTTTAATTTTCACGTTATAAACAAGTCACATCAAATATTATGTCTGAGTCGGACTAATACATATTACTCAGAGCATTTTCACGCTTCGGGAATGCGCAATCGATTTTTCGCATGATTTTAGCCCTATATAGACTGTTTTGGAAAAAAAAAATTTTTTAGAGATTAGTCCCTAAACCTTTTAAAGGACCAGTTCAGTAATTTACAATCATATGAAAAAATGATATATTCGGAAAGATCATGAAAAATGGAGCATTTTTTGTTTTTACGGCATGTTTTGAATCGTTGTAGTTTTCGGGATAATTGCGTTTGAAAGTTTGAATTTGTTACAAGCTCTTCGTNATCATGAAAAATGGAGCATTTTTTGTTTTTACGGCATGTTCTGAATCGTTGTAGTTTTCGAGATAATTGCGTTTGAAATGTTGAATTTGTTACAAGCTCTTCGTTTTAATACACAAACTTTTTTGAATTTTTTGAAGGAAAATCGATTTTTGGGCAATTTGTATAAGTACGACTGCGCCGAACGGGGCTCCGAACACACCAAACGGGTCCCAATTAGGCTTAGGCCTAGGCCTAAGTCTAAGCCTAAGCTTAGACCTAAGCCTAGGCTTAGGCCTTACAAGGAACACTACGGAAGTGTTTGGCAACAAACATTTTCGGAGTAAAAAAAGTTGTTGCTAATTCTACTCATGGGCGCCCCATGATTAAAAAAAACCGCTCTAAAAAAAATCACATCGCTACCTTTTTCTGAGAACATAGTATTGGGTTGTTCTATATAGTATTGGGTTTGTAAGTATCTGTGGCTCAAAAAATGCTCTAATTTCATAATTTTTCATCCGTTTTCGATGAAATTTTTTTTCAATAGTGGTGAAATTTTTTTTCAGTAGTAGTAGTGGTACTGAAAAAAA
>OZJO01030454.1:0-20933 GCA_900406225.1 Acrobeloides nanus | reverse complement strand
CGTGAGTACAATCGATTTGCAATAAAATTTTGATAACAAATTCGCAATTTTTTCAAATGAAATTTTGAATTTTCTAATTACGGTCGGGGTCAATCCCTTTCGTTTCAATACAAATTTACATTTGAAAACTTTGAAGGAAATTTCAAACGCAAATACCTCGAAAGGGTTAAACTTTCAAGGGGTACCGTAAAAACAAAAAATGATCAGCAAAAATTCTTCTTTCTTTTAAATATAAATTTTCGAGGTCCGTTCAAAAGTTCAGTGGTCCTTTAAATAAAAATTTTGTTTTCCAGAAAAATTTTAAATGCAGTGAATTATACAGTGCTATAGCAAGAGCGGAATGAACGGGCCACCCCTCCATTCACGTAGTAAGAAGGGGGAATCCCTCCAAAAAATGGATTTTTTTCAGAAAAATAGTCAAATTTTTTGGTTGTCTTAAGCAGTGATTTCCTTCCGACCTCCTCATTGCCCTCCCCCATTCATTCAAAGACCAAAAAGCACGAAAATTTCTTATAACTTGTTCCGATCGAAAGCAGGAAAAAATCAAAAAGTTGTACACCCGAGATTAACAAAAACGATGCTTACTTCAAAACCGAATTATTAAATTTTTCTAGAGCTAATTCCATAAGTTCATCAATACTTTGATAAAATTCCTAAAAATATTTTTTATTCAAGCGATTCTCTTAAATATTAACTTTACCAGGGGACCGGACTACGGCGTAATTTAGAGGGGAGGGGGTGCTGGGACTAGCCTCTCCAAATTTGATAATTAAACGAAGAAGATCGCGTTTTTAGTCAATTTTCTTAAGGTATTCCTTCAGCCTCCAAATTGGATTCAAATTACGAAATTGATCCGGACTATAGTTACCCGAAATCAGTTGAAGTCCAAAAAGAATCAAACGACCCCTTAAATTTTGGCAAGAAGACCGAGCTAAAACTTTACTATCTACAGTTCCATTCCTACCTTCCTCAAAATTAAATCCTAGCCACACTCCTTCATTTAACTATAAGTTACCTCGTCATTCATGTTTTTGATCTTTTCTGCATGGGCTTTTTCTACCTTATCAATATTTTCTCGTCTTTGTTGACCTCGAATCGGATCGAATTTTTCCAAATAGATAGCTCTTTGTTCCAGACAATATTTCTCATAGCCCTGTTCATGCTTAAGCCTTTCTTCTAACTTCTCAAAAAGTAGCTTTTCTCGTGGTGTAGTAGCATTAGATTTCAACTCCTGAGCCTTCTTGATTTCTTCATCATAAGTTTCAATTCTCTTTTTTATAGATTCGATTGATCTTAAGATTCCTTTAGTATCAAAAAGTGTCATGATTGTCTAAAAAGTTTGACATAGTATGTAAATTATGTTTTTCTCCGTATTTTTTGAAAAATTTTTTCAAAAATCATCATGGTCCCCCATTATGCAAAAAATTTTCGCGCCTGTCGGCGCGAAAAACAGAGATTAAATTGATTTTTGAAATTTTTTTAAAAACTCGAAAAAATTGCCTTGGTCCCCCCTTATGTTTTTGCCCAAATTTTTGAAAAATTTTCACAAAAAAAACATAAGGGGGGGGGGGGGATCAAGGTAAAAAATTTTTTGAAAAGGTCTCCCCCATTCTTGGAGTCTGGCTACGCCAAATTACAGAAGTTAACTCCAAAACAGGTATATTGAATTCTTTAAAAAACTCGATTTAACGACATCCCCCCTTCAATTGGATTTAACGACCCCTCCCTGGGGGTGTCACTATATGGAGCAGCGACTGTATAAGGATGTTACATGCCAAAATAGAAAAAGTGGCAAAAATCATGCCAAAATGTGGCATTTACGTGGAAAACTCTTTTTAACTCAAATTGTTTAGTACCTATATTTATGAAATTTATTTCGACGCGCATGCCCTTTCTCAATTTGATTCTTTCTCAAACTTGATTTCGCAATTTGATTCTTAAATAACAAAGCTTTATTTTAAATGATGTTTCGAAACAGTAAACATTCGTTTTAGCCCATAATTCATTATAAATATTTATTGAAATTATCGGTCCTGATGAATTTGATTGTTTCTTTTAAAAAACGTCCAAAATGAGGACAAAAGTTCAAAAACGTGGCAGCGTGGCAAAAAGTCCAAAAACGAGGTAAATGCCACGTTTTCGTGGCAATGTAACATCCCTACATATATACAAACAAGAATTTTGCGTCGTTTTCCCAGGCACCGAATGATCATTTTTTCAGATGAGAAACTCTTCAACATCAAGTAGATGGGTCAGCTCTTTGTATTTTTATTCGATCTTTTGCAAGCATTCAATCCTCAAAACGATCGAATTTGGTGTTTTACATGCCGTTCAAAGCAAGCGAAGAAAATCGCCGTGAATCAACAGCATACGTCGAGCACCCACGGTGGACGAGAAGAAGGAGGTATCGGTCGGCACCCGAATTGGATTCTGGAACGGCAACGGACAAAAGATCGTGTATGGAACCGTCATCAGCGGGTACAACGACGGAAGCCAAGTTCACTACGACATTCGAGACCAAGACGGAAGGAATTGGTGCGTGCCGGAAGGCAGAAACGTGATGGAAATGCTCGAAAGCCTAGGCCAGATGAAAAAGTTATCAAGTACGCGAGATACCAAGCCGAAGCAGGTGCCGGTCTACATCAACGGGAAGAGATACTGGCTGGAAGGCGGCAGTGGAGCAAGCGAGACAATCGTGTCGAAATGGTTCTGGAACAACGTCCTGGGAAAACCGACATTGCAGCGTACGACAGAGACGATCACCGATTTCAGTGGAAACAAAGTCAGGCTGACGGGAAAACTCAAGTGCGACTTCAAGGTGAACGGACACAAGAACCGAGGAGTGCTGTACGTGATCAAGGAGTGCAAGAACGTACATCAAGCGTACTAGGCCGAAGCTGGACAGACAAGGTGCATCTGAAGTGGATTCTGAAACCAAAGATCAAGCCGCAGTTCAAAAAGAAGAAGGAAAGGTGTTGTGTGGTCAACAACAGAAGTTCAACCGAAGTCAACTCTGAATCGTGATCTATTTCTAGGATTGTGATCGTGTAGTATATATGCGAATTTCTGTGTATGTATATATAAGCCGTCTGTTTATTTGTTAATTGTTCTTTTGTTCAATAAAGTTTCATACAAGAAAAATAGTGCATTTCTCTCTTCAAGCAGACACAACAATGGAACCATCCAAGGCTTTCTTGTTGTATTTCAGGTTGGTATAATACGCCCAACCTACTCATGAAATGCCTCCGTAGGGAGCAAATCATGATTAAGAGAGCTTTTTTGAAGCCTGAAACCTTCAAAATCGAATTCTACGCTAAAAATTACCCACTATATAGATCATTTTTTGAAAAAAGTTTTACCCGAAATTCTTGGAAATTAAATTTTAAAAAAAAGTTTATTTATTATCTATTAACCAAAGAATAATCGAAGTACAACTGAATACAATCATAGTCCATACAACATATAAAACGAAATTTCTAACAACTTTTTTAGAAAATGTTCTTCTATACTTTACAATAAAATGATCACATGATGGGCAATAGTGACTAACGTCCTAAAATGCTGCTATTTGGTCAATTTTTTTAAACCTACTTTGTGGAATTTAAAACAAAAGCAAAATGGTAACGCAATTACCATGAAAATAATTGCAAGATGGAATAGATAACTGAACAATTGCCAAAGACCGAGTTTAGTTATGATGTATCCATAGCCCATAAGATGTATCCATAGCCCATAAGTGAAAATGACCATCAGAGCCATGAAAATACATGCAAGTATGCATAATAGATAGGAAATTAGCCCACAAACGAGTTTAGTTTTGGTTATAATGAGGGAATCGCAATATGGGCAGGTTATGGGCATTGAGGATTCTCCGAAAATGGAACCCCAAAAGTCAGCCATTCGTTGTCGGACTTGTTGAGGTTGAAGTTTAGGTTGAAATTGGACTAAAATTTGCATATCATAAGCCCATAAAATGGGTCAATAGTCAATTGGATGAATCCATAGGCCATAAGATAGGTCCATTTCCCATAGGATAGGTCCATAGCCCATAGGATCTGTCCATATCTCATAGGATAGACCCATAGCCCATAAAATGGGTCCATACTCTATAAGATGGGTTCCTAGCCCATTGGATGGGTCCGTAGCCCATAAGATAGGTCTAAAGCCTCGGATAAATGCATAGTCCAAAGAATAGGTCCATACCCCATAAGACTATCGTGATATACGACGATAGTGTCTATGGCTTATAGGATTTTTTGTACTTTAATTTAAATTATCTTACCCGGAGCAGGTATTGATTCTTCATTTTTAAGTCCAATGTCATATAGAGGAGGATTTTCAGGATCAACAGGGGCAGAGGGATTTATTGACATTTTGTAAAGAAAAACAAAAAATTTTCTTCAACACTATCAATTAGAATGAGGAGAAAGACCTTTTGAATCCGTCTTATTTTTTTGCCTTGTCTTAAATTGTACTAGGTATAGAACGTTCAAAAACCTGTTCTTTTACGTAATACAATTTCTTGTGACACTTTTGTCAAAGGACCTTTACCAAGTAAAAAAACCGCAACTAATTTTTAGTAAAAAAATCACAACTAATTGTTATTTACAAATGACTAAAACTAACGTCATGGAAAATATTTTTTTCTGTAGATCCTGTCTCTATTGGTTCATTAGAAGTCAAAATGATCAATAGGGATACAGTAGCGGAAAAAAGTCTTTTCCTCTAATGAAAAAAACTTGATTTTTTACATTTATTGAAAAATTTTGTTCAAATTTTTAACTTATTTGTATTTAGATCAACCTTTTATAGCTAGATCAATACCAGGAAAATATAAATCAGAAGAAATTAGGAAACTTATCGTGGAGGCAAAGCAACAAGGCGAACTTGAGAAAGATATTGTTGACCGGTTTCACGTAAGCGATTGCACTGTTCGTAACATTTGGAAACGTTGGAAGGAGACTCGAACTGTAAAAATCAAGAAGAAATCGGGAAGGTCAAGAAAAACTATGCCAGGACAAAACCGACTACTCGTAAGGCTGGTCAAGAAGGACCCATGACAGCGTTCGAAAGGCTTGTTGAGTCGAGGCGTCGTCGAATGAAGGCCGTTATCAAGGCAAAAGGATATCCAACTAAATATTACGTGTTTTTCTTGTGTTCCTGTTGTTTATTTAATGCTCAATCATGACTGTGTCGCGGTGCTTGCTGCACCTTCTGAAAATTTAATAATGTTCCGCCGCCTATCAGCTCGCACTGCGAAGGAAAAATTTCTGGAGCACAGATTCCAAGGAAATTTGGTATATTGGGTTTGGTATGTTTATACACAAGTTGTTGACTTAATGCCAATTTATTCTTGGAAAACTGTCATGTTTGGTATTTTTAGCGTTTCCAGCCCCCTAAAGCCTATGTTAATTTCACTCATTTTGCTCAAAAATGAGTTTTTTTTACTGTTTTGGACCATGGCAAACAATTTCTGCTCATTTTTGAGCGAATAGAATAAAGCCTTTAGAAACTAGCAGTTTGCTCTGAACCACAAGTGTTCGCTGAGAGAAAAGTCTCAAATCAAGATTGATAGATAATACATTTATTCATACAATACCAATGTAAATAAAAATTACCAATAAAAAATATATCTATTTTTTAATGTTTTCCTTGTTTCGAATGTCACCAATAACTAAATGCTTTCCTTGAAATTCTACAACCTCTGGCAACTCTTCTACATCCGATTTTAACCATGTAAAATAAAGGTGACCATAGCAGAAAGCATTGGAAACACACGCGGTGTTTTCATCTTCTCTTCCATGTTGTCGATCACATTTTTTAAAAGAATTACAATTCTCAAGTTTCGGAAATGATAATTTCTCAGATAGCTCTTCCCAATACGGTTCCATAACTGTACCCTTATGAGCACCCCAACAGTAATCGTTCGAAATTTCGATAAAATTCCGCATTTTGTTGAGAGACCAATAAGATAGCAATACATTCTCGTGGTGAAAATAACATAGACCGATTTTAACGCAAAGCGTTACAGCATTTTCATCTTCAAAAACATATTCGTGTGGTATAGTTTTTAAGTCACTCGTTGGCAATACAGTGATTCCTTTGGAGGCCAACCATTTGGTTTCAATTTCATGCACCTCAAGTTCTTGATAAGTGACAATAGCTTCGGGAAAATGTTGCTTGATAAAAAGAACCAGTGTGAGTTGTAGAGCACTAGTAGTAGTAAAACACGGGTTGAATCGATAAAGTGTTCCAATGCCAATAGCACGAATACAGACTAAGCGGCGGCCTTTCAAAATTTCTAGGAGTTGAGGCAGAATAAAGTCCCTAAAAGATTAAATAAGAATTTTGTTTTCAAGAACAAATTTTAAATGCAGTGAATTATACAATGCTATAGCAAGAGCGGAATGGATCCGCCTTGTTCGTGCCTGCACAGTACTTTTAAGCAGTGACTCCATCCGATCTCCTCATTACCTCCCTCATTCATTCAAAGACCGAAAAGCACGAAAATTCCTTATAACTTTTTCCGATTAAAAGCAGAAATAAATCAAAAAAGTTGTGCACCCGAGATTAACAACCTTCAAAAACGATGCTTACTTCAAAACCGAATTATTAAATTTTTCTTGAGCTGATTCCATAAGTTCATCAATACTTTGATAAAATTTCTAAAAATATTTTTTATTCAAGCGATTCACGTAAATATTGACTTTACCAGGGATCGGACTACGCCGTAATTTAGGGGTAGGGGATGCTGGAACTAGCCTCTCTAAATTTGAAAAAATTAAACGAAAAAGATCGCGTTTTTAGTCAATTTTCTTAAGGTATTCCTCTCAGCCTCCAAATTGGATTCAAATTACGAAATTAATCCGAACTATAGCTACTCGAAATCGGTTGAAGTCGGAAAAAATCAATGACCCCTTAAGTTTTTACAAGAAAATCGAGCTAAAATTTTACTATCTACAGTTCCATTAATACCTTCCCCCAAAATTAAATCCTAGCCACACCCCTTCATTTAACTACAAGTTACCTCATCATTCATATTTTTGATCTTTTCTGAATGGGCTTTTTCTATCTTATCAATACTTTCTTGTATTTTTTGACCTTGAATCGGATCGAATTTTTCCAAATAGATAGCTCTTTGTTCCAGACAATATTTCTCATAGCCCTGTTCATGCTTAAGCCTTTCTTCTAACTTCTCACAAAGTAGCTTTTCTCGTGATGTAGTAGCATTAGATTTCAACTCCTGAGCCTTCTTGATTTCTTCATCATAAGTTTCAATTCTCTTTTTCATAAATTCGATTGATCTTAAGATTTCTTCTTTAGTACTAAAATGTACCATGATTGTCTAAAAAAAGTTAATGTAGTTAAAAATAAGTTAAATTAAAATAGATAGAAAAGCTGTTAATGCGGAATATTTTGCTTATGCTGGCTTTTCTAGACCTCAACCTGTAAAAACGAAGAAAAATTGATATGTCGGAACAAAGCAGGCGTATCTCGGAAACTATGAGTTGGATCAAAAAACGGTTGAGCGCATCTTGTAGAGCATAAAAAATTACCCTTATGCAACAAACAAATCAATTTTAACGCACTACCCTAAAAAATTAAGGAGTAGAAAAATAGTTCAAAAAATGGTCAAAATTTGTATATTTGTGAAAACTCACTACAGCGAAACCCTGAGGTCGACAAATTTGGAAATTCGCATAAAAAACTTCTCCATAATCGAATTATATGTTGAATCATTTTTATTACGAAATTATAAAAGTAGCAAAATTATAAAAATGTGCAATGAAGAAATTTTAAACGACGACTGCCTCTCATAATTGACCTTGTATTTCGATTTTTTATTTGACTGATTTACTATCAGTTAATATGGTGATAAAGCTCGAGAGATGAACTTTTTGATTGTTTGAGTACAATTGTAAATATTTCAAATAAACAATTTTTTAAATAATATATCAAATAAGTTACTAACTTAAAACGACGCCTATTACTTTTAGTTTTTTCAAAATGAATTTTGTGTATTACAACGAAAACATGTATCTGAATGTTTTCTGCGCCTGTATCAATAAAAGTTGTTTATTGAAGCGATTATTATAAAATATCTGATTAATTGCTTCAATTTGCCTATAAACAAAAAATTCCAATGCCAAAGTTAGGGCTAAAGCTAGGGCCAAGGCCATTGTTTCTAAAAGAAAATTTTGTGAACATCAAACTTTTTGAACCTGAGGGGCCACCGTTACTTAATTTGCCAGATCGAACGGGTGGCTTCTTTGTCCATTTGGCTATGCTGTATATAACTTTTTTGCCTGACCGCTGAAACAAACTATAATAAATACAATTTCTTTCCCCTCCGGGCGCGAAGCGCTCGGTTCCCCGGTTTTATGCCGTAACAACAAAAAATGCTTCTTTTTTATGCTTTTTCCGAATATTAACAAAAAGGGCAACTTTTTTCACCTTGGACTAGTCCCTTAAGAAATATATAGCTTCCAATATTCCTATTCAATATCCAACAATATATAAAGTGCTCAAAGGCATACAAACATTCCTAATCCGCAAAGTCATTACACGTTTTATAAATCCTCGGTAAAAAACCACGAGTTTTTTAGAGATTTGCGATTAACTTTTTATTGAAGCGAAAACTTTCTATGTATAAGTGTCTAAAGTTGTAGTACTGATTTCCAACTTTTTAATGAGTAGTCAACCATCTCTCAATTCGAATGCCGACAGTTGGTCAACTCTGACAGTTGGCTGACCAGGAACTTATTTATAACTTATTTTATTCCGGATTTACCTCAAAACAGGTACTTATTTTTATGCAATGCTATTTAACCAGGCAACTTTTTTTGGAAAACTTTAGGCCTAAGCCTAGGGGATAAGATATTTCGAGACAATTGCGTGTGAAGTTGGCGATTTGAAATTTTATGTATTACAACGAAAACATGTATATGAATGTTTTCCGATCTTGCATAATAAAAGCTATTTATTGAAGCACTTAATCAGATATTTTATAATAATCGCTTCAATAAACAACTTTTATTGATGCAGACGCAGAAAACATTCAGGTATATGTTTTCGTTGTAATACACAAAATTCATTTTGAAAAAATTAAAAGTGATAGGCGTCGTTTAAGTTAGTAACTTATTTGATATATTATTTAAAAAATTGTTTATTTGAAATATTTACAATTGTACTCAAACAATCTAAAGAAATAAAATACTGATTTGCTTTAAAAAGACCATTTATCTTCATCAAACACTTTCATATCCATCCATGTATCGAAGAAATCTGCCAAAAATACTGTTGCCACTGTTAAATCTCCATGGAGTTTGTTATAAAATGTCTAAATTTTTTTATAAGGTACTTATGCACTATCAGCAATTTTTCCTGGTCCACCAAGGCCTAGGCTTAGGCCTAGACCTAAGCCTTGGTAGAGATTTTATGTCACCAACTGGCAATTTCCCCAATTGCCAGTTGGTGACATAAATCTATATCATCAACTGGCATCTGTCCCAATATTCCCCACTTTTACAAATTCCCACATAAAAAATCTGCCAATTTAAAACACTTTTATATAGGGTGTATCAAAATAATCCTTAAATAAAAAACCATAACTTTTTTAATATTCAAAAACATCAGCGATGGATCAGTTCAACCCGAAATTTTATAGGAAACAACTTTGTAAAGTAGGGATGTTATATTCATTTTTAGAAAAGGAGGCAACAAATCTACAATAAGGAGGCAGGAGGCAAAAGGGACCCCTAAGTGTCAAAAAGGAGGAAAACTTCAATTTAACCTTTTCGGAGTCGTTGTACAGGGTACGTCTGAAGTTCGTGTACACTTTGAAATTAGTGAAAATCAATGAAAATTATTTGAAAAAATTTCAGATTTAAAGATTTCTGGGGTAATTGTTGTCACTGGAAACGGAATCTAATAGCTGGAGGGTCCCTAGAGTTATAATGTGAAAAACCTATATTAATATAAAACCTTTATTCTTGATAATGTATTACAATTAAACCTCGGCTCTCTGAGTGGGTTGTTTCGGGGTTCTTTAATCTAATCTTTATGTGACATATATGACATATCGGACATGTCTACATGACATATGTGACATATCGGATACGTCTTCATGACATATGTGACACATCGAACACGCATGACAAATGTGACCAGGCTTGTTCTATTTGTCATATGTGACTGTGAATCATGTGACAAAGATGACAGATGTCCCAATTCGCACATGATCTAATCATAGCCCTTGTTGCTCAGTAACACAGTAATTTTATGCGAGGAATTGATTGCGCGCATTTCAAGCACGAAAAAACCTATCTGATTCTGACTCAGGCGATTTTCACTTCAATGCATATTTCAATTTTGACTTAAGATATTTTAGATTATTTTCTACCAATCATCTTCCAGGAGAGGGGTAATTTTATGCAAGGAATCGATTGCGCGCATTTTCTAAGTAGAAAAATTTCCTGGCTATGATTCAGGCGATTTTCATTTCAAGACACCCATATTTCCTAGATCAAGGCCAGGGAAGCATTTTCGCGTCTGCAATATGGAAATAGATATTGAAGCGAAAATTGCCTGAATCAGGGTCAGATAGATTTTTTCATGCAAATGCGCGCAATCAATTTCTCACATAAAATTATCTCGAAAAACTTTAAACCTGAAATGTTTGTTTTTATAATCTTCATGGAAATTTCCGCGAGTTTCAAAGTGTACACGGACTTTAGACGCACCCTGCATATAGCATCCCTATTTTAGAGCATCATAGTATACTCATAAGAAGATTGATCTTACCATTATCTCATGAAGAAATTGAAACATTTGGCAAAACTTGATACCACCTTCCTCCGCATCAAAATTTGTCACAAAATATTTATGAATTTCTTTAAAAACTATATTCTTTATCCTTTCTACCTGAGGCTCAATATTTGGGAATTTTTCGACTAAAACAGGTATGAGTTTAAAAAATCTTTGTTACTTGCAAATGAAAATATGATATAAGATAAAGCTGCACATTCCATATCTCCAAAATTGCCAATAATCAATTTGTTTGCTAATTCACGTGCACGTTTTATTATGGCTTCTGTTAATCTAGAAATAAATTTTTTTAAGGAGGTAAGAATCAGAAAAAATTTGTGACCTTTTGACACCCCTGGACTAAAAGAGATTGTTTCTTAATAGTTATACGTTGCACACCACCTCCACTATATAGAAAAAATCGGTTCACCATGAACATGAAAAAAACGAATAGTAAATCGATAGTTCCCACTGTCCTGAGCAACTTTTATATTGGGTGTTTGGTCAGGCGATCGTTCATTTTCAAGTTCTGTTCAAAAATAGGTTTCCCTTGTATAGGGGCTATTTTCGATAAATAGATATAAATCTATATCTTGAGTTATTTGCGCAACATTCAAAATGTTGCCTACGTGGCCGAGTGGATAAAGAGTTATTTTTATGTCCACAAGGCCTCAGGTTCGAATTCATCATGAGTATCAATTTTTTTGCATCTGGAATTAGATAATATTTTTTGAGTTTTTGGGGTCATTTTTTTCGCTTCAATGAGCGAATTGCGACTTCTGACCTACTTTAATCGCATTAATATAGCCCCTAGTACGTTTTTAACTTGGTCTGGAAAAAAATTGTGACCATCAAGTACCGTCGATTTTTTTATAATTATAAGGGGGTACCCTTATGTTTATTGAAGAACTTGTTTTGAACAGAACTTGAAAATGAACGATCGCCTGACCAAACACCCAATATAAAAGTTGCTCAGGATAGTGGGAACTATCGATTTACTATTCGTTTTTTTCATGTTCATGGTGAACCAACTTTGGAGGTGGTGTGCGTTGTTCTTACTTATAGTGTTGCTCGGGATTTTCATATTCACATACATAGGCATAAAAATTTTTAATATCGAATATATAGCAGAAATGTGCCACTCCTCTTGTATCATTTATGTCAGGAAATGTTTTTGTAGTTTGATAGATTTTAATAAGTACATTAAATTTTAAGACAAATAATTTTAATATTAGCATCTAAAAAGTATGAATTCGGCATAAAAAACGCAATTTTGTATGCCAAATATCTCCTCAGGGTTGTCGAATTGGAATTTACTTCTAGAGCAAAAAGTGGTTGACCCAACGTGAACTTTCTTTTCCACGTTTGAAAAAAATTTCGTGAATTACTTTTTCTTCTTGATTTAGAGATGCAAACGGCTCAAAAAATTCATTAAGCATTGAATATATCAAAGGAATACTGCCTTTCTCGAATCGATCAAACTCTGACTTTTTTATAAGTCTAAACTAAAATGGATTTAATAAGTTAAAATAAAATTTTATTAACACCCTGTAGGCTGGTTGTACTAAGTGTCTAAATGAATGCAGAATTTCATGCAGATTATGAGTTTCAAAAAAATTGTGAAATAAGTCACTTAAAGATCCATTCCGTGATCATTTTAGACCAATTTTGAACAACTTTATTTTTTGGTCTAGATTTATGGTCCTTATGAGATCAATCCCTTAAAATACTGTGCGGTGCAATCGTTCCTATTGCCCAAAGATCCGCGATTATCAATTTATTAAAGCGAAAACTTTCTATAGTTGTTTAAATAAAAGTTGTAGCGCAGATTCTCCCCTTTCACAAGTTCATGAGTTCTTAAAACATTCTACTAGGAGCTATGATTTCTACTAGAAACTACGAGTTCTACTAGAAGCTATGAACAAGAAATATTAAAATTTTTAGGAGGCACACACAAAGGTGGGCCTCCAGAGCCCCTTTAAGTGAACTTTTTTTCAAAATTTTTTTTTGAAATTCGTATCTGCATGAAATTTTGAATTTAGTACAACCAGCCTATGTAGTGTTAAACCACCTTTGTATTTTCTAATATAATTTCTGGATTTTGAGCAATTATTATGGACTTTTGAGCGCATAGAAAATTTTTTATACCATTGAATAAACGTGATAGTGTAGGATATTGTTGGTGTTGTTGGATTGAGGTGTCTACATTTATTGTCTAAATTTAAAATTTATAATATTTTTTTAATTGGAAGATACCGAAACAAAATTTGGTTCACAATGTTTAGGCGCAGGAATATGTATGGCTGGATTAGGTAAAAGGTTATTTTCTGTATGGTTTTCTTTGGAGGAAGATGGGGAGTTGACGGCTTTTTTCACATCTAAAAAATCATTTTTCAATTTTTGAAAAATTATTATTACCTTCTCTACACATCCCTGCTTCAAAGCAACGTCTTAACCGGCAAGAACGACATATATTTCGATATACTAAAAGATTTTTTTATTGGTTCGTTGCGTATCCAAGTTTTTATGTCAATTTTAGTGAAATTTTTGAAAAAATGACCCCCTCCCCCCGCAAATTTTTGGAAAAGTGGACCCCCTCTATCCATCTATACAGGAGGGTTGGGCTGTGACTCTTCTCGGTCTCTGTTTACGAATCATAAAAATACCTTTTTTGACATTACAATTTCCATCAAATTTACATACATATTCTTTATTTTCTGATAGTGATCTTCGAAAAAATGCACTACAGGCCCTACATGCTTGGACGCCAAAATGAAGTTGACTATTATTGTTTTGGTCGCAAATAGTACAGGTGCTCATGTAACTAGAAACGTTATGGAGTTTATAAAAATTTTTAACTAATGAACATATTAATTGAAACACATGACATGTGTGGCGAAAATGAAGTAAAGTCGAAGATACAAACTTTAGTCAGAAACCGACACAAAAAGATCAGACAGAAAAATAATTAAATATTAATGTAAGAAAAAATTTCTTTTACATAAAAAAGGCTTCTTTTTCTGTAGTTAAGCTTTTTTTTCTTTAAATGAGCATAATTTTATAAAAAGCCTACATATACATAAATATCAGGAACGTCAGTAAATCGCAGCCGCCTGTTTATCTCGCTAGGAAAACTCGTTTTCAATTAAATTTTTTTCATTATAAGGTAAGGGACACTCAAAAATATGACGGTGCAGTTAACTTTTTGAATAAATCAGGTGTTCGTGTCAATAATCAAATTTGTTCAAGTCAATGCATGTTGGAAATGAAAAAATCGCCATATCTCTTCCCCCCCCCCCAATTCAGAGCAGATTCGCCTGTTTACACGTATAACGGGGGTTTTCTAATAAGAGAAATCGATTCCCGGTGGAATTGAACGAAAAAAATCCCCTGGTTATTTAGAGCCTTACACCCCAAAATCGATTTTTTCGCCAACACACCCCCTTTCTGAACTTTTCACCAAAAAATAACACCAGGAATCGATTCCGAAAAACCTCAAAAACACTTTACTTCCCTCTCCAGAACACAATCCTGCAAAAGTTGAATTTTTTGCAAGAGTTTTTTGACCACAAATTCGATTTTCGCAGGATTGAGTCCTGGAGAGGAAAATAAAGTAAAATGTTTCCGAGGGGTTTTCGATACGGGAACCGATTCCCGGTGTTGTTTTTGTTTTGGCGGAAAAATCGATTTTGGGGTGTAGCGGTCTAGATAATTAGGGAAATTTTTTTCGTCCAATTCCACCGGGAATCGATTACCCGTGTGGGAAAATTCCTGTTATACGTGTAAACATGAACCTGAGCTGAATTGGATATGGCAATTTTTTTCATTTCCAACATGCATTGAGTGAAAAATTTGATTATTGACACGAAAATCTGCTTTATTCAAAAAGTTAACTGCACCTTATATTCCTGAGTGTCCCTTACCCTATCCTGAAAAAAAATTTCATCAAAAACGGTTTTTCCTAGCGATATAAACAGGTGACGACAATTTACCGACATTCCTAATAGTACATAAAAATGACAAAGAACGAGACTTTTTGAATAAACCAATCGATTGTCCGTAGAAACGCCGCATGCCTGTGCGGGACACAGCTAAGTAACTGAATAAAAAACATTGCACAAATGTAATTTAAGATTCTGTGAAAGTGGTCTCAATGATCATTTAATTTAACACCTCATATTGATCGTTTGTGTTTATTTCCGGATATTTTTATACTCTGAACAAGATGATGAAAAAATTATGGAAAAATCTCTTTTACTTTAAGAGGGAATCTAGAACAGACGAGTACAAACTGCCCACAAAGAATTGGCTCCTTCAAGGACCAGTCCAGTAATTTAAAATCATATGAAAAATGTATATTAAGAAAGATCATGAAAAATGGAGCATTTTTTTGTTAGAGGTATTTTTAGTCCAAAAACACGAATTGGATGTTTTTATTACTTCAAAACCTCAGAATTACGATTTTTTTCAATTTTTATGCAAATTTAGGCGTTTTTGTGTGTTTTGCATAAAAATTGAAAAAATTATTTCTGAGGTTTTGGAGTAATAAAAACATCAAATTTGTGTCTTTGGGCTAAAATATCCCTAGGCAAAATTTTTTTTAAACGCTTCAACAAACAACTTTTATTGATACAGGCGCAGAAAACATTCAGGTATATGTTTTCGTTGTAATACATAAAATTCATTTTGAAAAAACTAAAAGTGATAGACGTCGTTTTAAGTTAGTAACTTATTTGATATATTATTTAAAAAATTGTTTATTTGAAATATTTACAATTGTACTCAAACAATCTCAAGAAATAAAATACTGATTTGCTTTAAAAAGATCATTTATCTTCATCAAACACTTTCATATCCATCCATGTATCGAAGAAATCTGCCAAAAATACTGTTGCCACTGTTAAATCTCCATGGAGTTTGTTATAAAATGTCTAAATTTGTTTAATATACACCATAGGTCGGCAAGGGAAGAGAGTCAGTTGGTGAAAAAAAAGGTACTTATGCACTATCCCAAAATAGGGTACTTATGCACTATCAGCAATTTGTCCTGGTCCACCAAGGTCTAGGCTTAGGTCTAGGCCTAAGTCTAAGCCTAGGCCTAAACCTAGGCCTAAGCTTTTATAATTTTCATGGAAATTTCCGCTAATTTCAAAATGTACACGGACTTTAGACGCACCCTGTATATAGCATCCCTATTCTAGAGCACCACAATATATCATAAGAAGATTGATTTTACCGTTATTTCTTGAAGAAGTTGAATCATTTGGCAAAACTTGATGCCACCTTCTTCAGCATCAAAATTTGTCACAAAATATTCATGAATTTCTTTAAAAACTATATTCTTTATCCTTTCTACCTGAGGCTCAATATTTGGGAATTTTTCGACTAAAACAGGTATGAGTTTAAAAAATCTTTGTTACTTGCAAATGAAAATATGATATAAGATAGAGCTGCACATTCCATATCTCCAAAATTGCCATTAATCAATTTGTTTGCTAATTCACGTGAACGTTTGAATATGGCTTCTGTTAATCTAGAAATAAATTTTTTTAAGGCATGCTTTCTTTGAACTGTAGATCAGTGGCTCCCGGTCCATGGGCCGGGGCCGCGATATTTTACAGCCCTAAAAATATGGGACGAGTCGGGTAGCAAATTTTTTGCGACCAACGAACGGGCGTAAAAAATCGCGGTCCTACTGAAATGACGATACATATTTTTAGACAAAAATCTTCATTTTCAGATTAAAAACACCATATTTCAAAAAAATTTATCGCTGATTTTTGCTTTAAAGGACAAGTCCAGTAATTTACAACCATGTGAAAAATAATATATTCGGAAAGATCATGAAAAATGGAGCATTTTTTGTTTTTACGGCATGTTCTCAATCGTTGTAGTTTTTGAGATAATTGCGTTTGAAATTTTAAATTTGTTACAAGCTCTTCGTTGTAATGAACAAACTTTTTTGAATTTTTTGCGGAAAAATCGACTTTTGCATCGATTTTTTAAGTTTTCATAAAAAAACACTGCTGCAATTTTTTATAGCTAAATGAGACGAACAAAATGACATCAAAATTATCCAATTTGAACATTGTTTTGGGTTATTGAAACGAAAACATGAGTCAGGATTTTCCTAGAAAAATCATTTTTGCAAAAATTCAAAAAAATTTTTTCGGAAGTGCTGCAAAGTTTACCCCCTTTAATAATCATACGTTGTTCTTACTTAAGGTATTGCTCGGGGATTTCATATTCACATACATAGGAGCAATATTTTTAATATCGTATATATAGCAGTAATGCGTCACTCCTCTTGTATCATTTATGTCAGGAAATGTTTTTATAGTTTGGTACTTTTTAATAAGTACATTAAATTTTAAGGCAAATGACTTTAATACTAGCATCTAAAAAACATCAATTCAGCTTAAAAAACGTTGTTTTTTTTCTGCAATTTTGTACAAAAATACCACTTTTTGCATAAAATTATAGCTAAAATTACAAATTCACTTTTTCATCAAAATTTCAGTCATAATGTCCATTATGATGTTTTCAAAATCAGAAAAGGAAGATCAGGATTCTTAAATGGAACGTGTGAATCCTGTCCGTATCGGGTCTAAAAAAATTTCTCGATTTTTTCGAACGAGACTCACCCTTTAGTGTCCACATATGCTCAGTGTCATGATACGTGTCATGACACACATAATAACGCTATGTTTTATGAAGCGCATCATGATGCATGACGATGAGCATGTGTAAACACTAAAGGGTGAGTTTCATTCGAAAAAATCAAGAATTTTTGTTTACCCGATACAGACAGGATTCACACGCCCCCTTTAAGTACATTGATTTGTTGTATTCTACAATTAGTCTAAATTGAGTATTACCTTTTCTTCTTGATTTAGAGTTGCAAACGGCTCAAAAAATTCATTAAGCATTGAATATATTAAAGGAATACTGTCTTTCTCAAATCGATCAAACTCCGACTTTTTTATAAGTCTAAACTAAAATGAATTTAATAAGTTAAAACAACATTTTATTAACACTCCGTAGGCTGGTTGTACTAAGTGTCCAAATGAATGCAGAATTTCATGCAAATTATGGGTTTCAAAAAAATTGTGAAAAAAGTTCACTTAAAGGACCAGTCTACTTTTGGAGAGTTGATACCGTGAAAGAGCACAAAATTTGGAGCATTTTTTGCTTTTACGGCACTACTTGAAAATCTAATCGTAAAAAGTTATATCGAAACGAATTGTGAAAATTTTTTTAAAATTTACCTGTACTCACAATTAACACTGGGAGTTGTGAAAATTAAAATGCTCCCAATCTTTAACCTCCCTTAAGTGAACTTTTTTTCAAAATTTTTTTTGAAATTCGTAGTCTGCATAAAATGCTGCATTTAAAACACGTTTCGCGAGAGAACCGAGCTTCGGATGTCACAACAAAGTTTTCATCGCTGAACGAAAATATAGGTGGATATTCTGATAGAACTCACCGAGTTATACAACTTTAGTTCTGGGCTCTCGACCCGGCGACCTCTCCCTATGGAGCTATGACCCTAAAAGTTGGAAAAAATGCTCCATTTTTCATGAATTTTTCGAATATATAAATTATGGCAAATTTTGCTAATCTAAAGGATTTCAATTTTTGACTTCTTTCAGTTCAAATCGGTGCCCTACTTTTTAAAGCCACTCAATTTTTTTGATTTTTTACATAAACGTTCCCCATATATAGAGCTATCTTTATGGAAAGTTTCGAGTTGTGCGCTGAACGTTTAAGAGTACTTTGGGTACTTTAACTCCGCAAGGGGCGTATTTTTGGATATTTGGCCAAGTATTAAATTCTGTGAGTGTCTGGGATCAAGGTGGTCTTGACATAAAATGAAGCCCCAATCTCCAGCTATAAAATGCAAAAGACCGTTTGTCAAAAGCTAAAAAACTTAATGACTTAGAGCCAGTCCAAGTTTGGTCAAAAAATAGCCATTTTTTCCAACTTTTGGGGGCCATAGCTCCATGGGGAGAGGTCGCTGGGTCGGGAGCCCAGAACTAAAGTTGCATAATTCGGTGAGTTCTATCAGAATATCCACCTAAATTTTCGTTCAACGATGAAAAATTTTTTGTGGCATTCCCTTCGTCTCAAAGCTCGATTCTATCGCGGAACCTGTTTTAATACAATCAGCCTATGAAGTGTTAAACCACCTTTGTATTTTCTAATATAATTTCTGGATTTTGAGCAATTATTATGGACTTTTGAGCGCATAGAAAATTTTTTATACCATTGAATAAACGTGATAGTGTAGGATATTGTTGGATTGAGGCATCTACAATTATTGTCTAAATTTTAAATTTATAATATTTTTTAAATGGAAGATACTGAAACAAAATTTGGTGTACAATGTATAGGCACTGGAATAAGTATGGCTGGACTAGGTAAAAGGTTATTTTCTGCATGGTTTTCTTTGGAGGAAAATGGTAAGTCGATGGCATTTTTCACCTCTAAAAAATCATTTTTCAATTTTTGAAAAATTATTATTACCTTCTCTACACATCCCTGCTTCAAAGCAACGTCTTAACCGGCAAGAACGACATATATTTCGAGATTCTAAAAGGTTTTTTTATTGGTTTGTAGATGGGCGAATGGCCAAAAAATTTTCTATAGATGAGTGGTGAGGGATTGTTCCTCCTTGAACATGTACGCTTGGGTCCCCTACCCCATGATCAACTAGGGTCTAAGTCACGCTTATGAGTCCTCCAGGGATATATGTCTTGGGTGGTTAGACAACAATTGCCCCGGGGAACAATTGCTCCCGAAGGACAATTGCGCCGGAAACAATTCTGCAGAACATATGCCCTTTGGGACAATTACCCCCATGGAGCAATTGTCCCCGCCGATGGGCCGGTTCTATGGAGTCAATTCCTCAACAGGGACGAGGCATGGAGGTGAGGGGTCCACTAGTTGACTCCCTCTCAAATTTTTGAGACCAAAAATTGGCTTAAAAGTGGCATTTTTGAGCAAAAATTGCTATTTTTGAGTATTTTTTGTGGTGAAAAAATGTCATTTTTTAGTGAAAATTTTGAAAAAATGACCCCCCCCCCGCAATTTTTGGCCTGATCCCTCTCGCAAATTTTCAGAAAAGTGGACCCCTCTATCCATCTATGCAGGAGGGGGAACGTTGGGCTGTATCTCTTCTCGGTCTCTGTTTACGAATCATAAAAATACCTTTTTTGATATCACAATTTCCACCAAATCTACATACATATTCTCTATTTTCTGCTACTGATCTTCGAAAAAATGCACTGCATGGCTTACATGCTTCAGCGCCAAAATGGCGTTGTCGGTTTTTCTTGTTTTGGTCGCAAATAACACAGATGCTCATGTAACTAGAAACGTTATGGAATTTATAAAAAATTTTTAACTAATGAACATATTTATTGGAACATGTGACACAGGAAAACCCTTTTTTGATGAATTTTTTCAGGATAGGGTAAGGGTCACTCAGGAATATGGCGGTGCAGTTAACTTTTTGAATAAATCAGGTTTTCGTGTCAATAATCAAATTTTTTCAAGTCAGTGCAAGTTGGAAATAAAAAAATCGCCATATCTCCCCCCCCCCCAATTCAGTGCAGATTCGCCTGTTTACACGTATAACGAGGGCTCATTTGGTTTGAATAGTGTTGTGCAGTTGTAGATTTACAAATGTAAATCTACGTAATATATGTAAATCTATTTTCAAACCGCCATAAATTAAACAGATAGCGTTTCAGGTCTCCAAATTTGCGCTATTCCTTCCTCTAATACCCCACCCCCTAACTTTTGACGAGGAATATTTTTTGCGTTGACGAGAAACCAATCGATTGTCCGTAGAAATGTCGCACGCCTGTGCGGAGCACAACTAAGTGACTGAATGAAAAATTTTAATTTTAGATGCGCGCTAAAAAAGTTTACTGCGTCCTAAAACGTTTGATCCGCATTAAAGGACCAGTCCAGTAATTTACAACCATATGAAAAAATGATATATTCGGAAAGATCATGAAAAATGGAGCATTTTTTGTTTTTATCGCATGTTCTGAATCGTTGTAGTTTTCGAGATAATTGCATTTGAAATTTTGAATTTGTGTACAAGCTCTTCGTTGTAA